>JAHPZR010041590.1:0-2500 GCA_019787425.1 Platygyra sinensis | reverse complement strand
TATGTGGTTGTTTATCATTATTTTATGTGGTTTCTTCATTATGTGTTGTAGTCACTTCATTACGTTTTGTGGTTTCTTCATTATGTCTTGTAGTCATTTCATTACGTTTTGCGGTTTCTTCATTATGTCTTGTAGTCACTTCATTACGTTTTGTGGTTTCTTCATTATGTCTTGTAATGCAGTCCTGACGTGATGTGTTTTTATCATGACGTTTTGTAATAACTTCATTATGTGATGTGGTTTTATCATGATGTTATGTGGTTACGCTGTTATGTGGTCTGGTATCTTCTTTATGTGGTTTCATCATTACGTGATGTGGTTTCATCATTACGTTATGTGGTTTCGTCATTATGTCTTCTTAGCCTCACTTCCGATACCAAGCTCTAGTACCCAGGCTTACTCGCTATCACGAACTGGTTAGACCGGTTTTTAGATGGGTCCCAGTTCCATCTCTTCCCCGGCGGTTGAAGACAACAAAATGGCGGAAACAGACAATTCTCTATTGCAGCTAAATACAGGAATCGATACGACTTATCATTTGGACGAGTGAGCAAACGAGTCTTTTTCCTCTTTTAGCACGTCCCGCCTCGTTCGGAATACCGCTAGAACATCTGTAATCGATCGCCTGCTTCCAGTAGAGATCGATCTTCGTAAATAATCGGAAATCGGTCAGTATAAAACATGGCCTGCGGACTACGGACTACGGACTACGGACTGGGTATAAAACACAGACTCAGGTATAAAACGCGAACTAAGCATTACGGACTGGGTATAAAATACGGACCGAGCATTACGGAGTCTGCATAAAACACGAAGAAAGGTTCTACATTGAATAAATTCTCGCACTGACGTTTTCATAAATAGAAGCTACTTGTAATTATAGAAATCTCATTTCCCGAAAGTGTCCGCTCATACAGGTTCAGCCATACTCGATTGCCGAAAAAGAAATAGAAGACGCTGAAAGTCACAAAATTGACGAGCTGTATGAATTTTCGAATGATCCAAGCGATGATTAAACCACGGTTTTGAAAGATCACTAACAGTCGAGAGATTTCAGGAGAATTCGAACGACATGTCCCGCTGTATGAAAGTAATGTAACACGAGCGTGGGACCTACCCACGCTCGTTTTACATTACTTGCAAATATATATTTACCGAGCTGCAATTTCACCATCACTCATTTATCACTATTTATCACATATTCACTGCTGAATCCTGCAGGAGGCAGGAGACGCATATCATGTAAGAACTCAGTTAAATGACCTGGCTCTCCATGAGTTCTCGTAGCTCAGTGGATAGAGCGTCCGCCCGATGTTCGGAAGGTCATGGGTTCAAATCCTATCGGGACTCAGATTTTTTCTAGGTCCCACGCTCGTGTTACATTACTTTCATATAGCGGGACATGTCGTTCGAATTCTCCTGAAACCGTGATTTAATCATCGCTTGGATCATTCGAAAATTCATACAGCTCGTCAATTTTGTGACTTTCAGCGTCTTCTATTTCTTTTTCGGCAATCGAGTATGGCTGAACCTGTATGAGCGGACACTTTCGGGAAATGAGATTTCTATAATTACAAGTAGCTTCTATTTATGAAAACGTCAGTGCGAGAATTTATTCAATGTAGCACCTTTCTTCGTGTTTTATGCAGACTCCGTAATGCTCGGTCCGTATTTTATACCCAGTCCGTAATGCTTAGTTCGCGTTTTATACCTGAGTCTGTGTTTTATACCCAGTCCGTAGTCCGTAGTCCGTAGTCCGCAGGCCATGTTTTATACTGACCGATTTCCGATTATTTACGAAGATCGATCTCTACTGGAAGCAAGCGATCGATTACAGATGTTCTAGCGGTATTCCGAACGAGGCGGGACGTGCTAAAAGAGGAAAAAGACTCGTTTGCTCACTCGTCCAAATGATAAGTCGTATCGATTCCTGTATTTAGCTGCAATAGAGAATTGTCTGTTTCCGCCATTTTGTTGTCTTCAACCGCCGGGGAAGAGATGGAATTGGGATCCATCTAAAAACCGGTCTAACCAGTTCGTGATAGCGAGTAAGCCTGGGTACTAGAGCTTGGTATCGGAAGTGAGGCTAAGAAGACATAATGACGAAACCACATAACGTAATGATGAAACCACATCACGTAATGATGAAACCACATAAAGAAGATACCAGACCACATAACAGCGTAACCACATAACATCATGATAAAACCACATCACATAATGAAGTTATTACAAAACGTCATGATAAAAACACATCACGTCAGGACTGCATTACAAGACATAATGAAGAAACCACAAAACGTAATGAAGTGACTACAAGACATAATGAAGAAACCGCAAAACGTAATGAAATGACTACAAGACATAATGAAGAAACCACAAAACGTAATGAAGTGACTACAACACATAATGAAGAAACCACATAAAATAATGATAAACAACCACATAAGACAGTTATGGCTTTCCATAAGAGACAGTGAGTATTAACAACTAGACTACG
>JAHPZR010041584.1:15000-16545 GCA_019787425.1 Platygyra sinensis | reverse complement strand
GAGAGTTTGAACTTAGTGCACGTTTGCCATTGTCCCTCAAAGCTAATAAGCAAAACAATTTAGAATGGATGTAACAAAATCAGTTGATGACTGCCCTTAGCAGGATCTTTTGATGTGTAACGAAGAATCCCCAAACTACCTTCTTAAACTCATTAATAATTCATCAAGTTAAACAAAGAAAATCACAACCGTGAAGGTTTCGATACTAGGTCTTAAGTAGAATACATTTTGACGATTTTACTTCTCCGTTTACTTCTTAGTTTTTGTTTTGATTGAGCAGATATATCAAACACTCGAGACAGTGTTTCATTGGCTTTCCAAACACCTCGAATTTCGTCAAAAATGCTCCGCTAACTAATACCTCTGTATTCAAGGATCTGTTTTAACAAAATTCAAGGACTGCTTGTAACATTCAACAACCTTTCAAGGAGAAAACCTATTAAATGTTTCATTTTCACGGAATTTCCAAGGATATGGCAAGTTATCAGGACCTTCTTTAGGCCTGTGCAAACCATGATACAGTTGGGCAATAACAGCTTACCTCCACTCCCAAATGCGATATTATCAGCACTCCATTTGTGTTTCTTCATGTTCTCTAGAATTTCAGACAGGGTTTCATAGCTTATGCCATCACCCTAAAACACGAAACAATTATATGATAAAGCTGCGCTTTCAGAGAGCTGATACAAGTATGAAAAATAAAAATAATTTTCTTTGCTCACTTGGATTATTCTGAGGTAAGGAGGCAGAACGTGGAAACCTTTAGAGTTTTTCTCGCCACCAAATTTCCGATCTGTAAAAAATATGAGCAGACATGCAAAACAGTTACACTGTGGTTAAGTATCGCAACCGAGCCAGTTTAAAAGGTTGCAAGCAACGACGACGAAGTCGCCGCCTACTGAAAAATAATTCAACAGTTACCCTCAAATTTCACTATTGTCCAGAACTCTTCAATAGAGCTGCCGTCTTTCGCGTTCCCCAAAATACGCAGAACTTAGGCTCGGTTCCCACGTCGCATTTCTGCCGTGTCGAATCTAATACGTACATTGTGTTGATGTATTGAGCATGCGTAAAAAAGAAAAGAAGAAAATTGGCCATTCTAGACCCAATGCAACCTGAACATATTGCAACACCTACTCGCATTTGTCAGTCTTATCCCTCTCGCTCCATTAGCGGATAATTTTTCGCGACTCAGTACTTTCGTCCGCCACACTGAATACACTACATCTAAAACATTTTCCGCTGACCGACATACCCAAAAGCATGAACTCTGAATTAAGCCGCACTTAAAAGGTGGCCGAACACAGTTTTCGCGCGTGCTTTTGCTGATGCAATATTTAGCACGTGCACAAGGATTTCAAAGAACAACCATGCCGTCAGTAGAGGGATCATTTTATTTACTCAACACCCGCACTATCTGTGTTATTTTTCTCTATAATTGAACGTAGTGTATTGATGGCTTTAGTTTTTTATGACAAAGATATGTTAGAAAAGGTAACAGTGCAAAGAACCCAGCAATTTTCAGCTTTTGTTGGTTACCCAAAG
>JAHPZR010041584.1:0-10000 GCA_019787425.1 Platygyra sinensis | reverse complement strand
ATTAATTTGGACTTGATGAATGTTGTTTAATAGCTTTTACCTCATGCTACAATAGTCAAGAAACAGTGTGAAATCCTTGTCTTATATTTAAATGCACTGTCTGATAACTTTCCATACACTAGGAAATTTATATTTTTGTGCTTAAGGTTTGCAGAGGGAAGGACGAAGGTAGAATGAGACTGACCTTGCTAAAACCATACCAGCTACAGTGTCTGTTCCACAGAAATTGACAAGATGAGCTGCTCCACCAAGGGATGCTGACTACAACAACACAAGCTATTGTCTCACTAATATTTTAATATCACAGTGATAAAGACCACTCAAATAGACAAAGAATTAATGCAATTTACTTTATAGGCAGCGGTCTTCAAATTGTCTGAGTGTAAAAGAAAAATGTGATGCTTTATTCAACTAGATCATAATAAGTTATCTGGTCATATCACAGTTAGATTTTCAATATTTTTCTTATTATTACTTGCAGTTCCACAGAACATGACTGAATGACCTGGAAAGGCCAAGATATGAGTGTGTCAAATTACTAGTGATCTTTCTAAGGCACTTAGAATTAAACTGGCCCATTTTGGGACCATTTGGATTATTCTGTGCCAATTACTATTATTATACAATACACCAACAGAACTCCCATTCATTAAAACTCACAAAAGATGCTAACCTCGACTGATGTGCTGCCACGGAAACCAAAATCATGAAGTTTGAATGGCAATCCACCTAAATTGTCAGCTGTTTCAAGGAGGTACTGAAAATTGAGAAATTATGAATGAGACTCACAGTGATCCCTTAGTTTCCGGGTGGAACAAAGGGAATAATAGAAAAAAGTACTGTCTAGACATCCAGGGCAGGCAGATTTTCCTGTCAGGCAAGCAACGTGTTATTCTCACTTCCTGATGGCAAGAACCCAGGCAAGTGGTCTGCCCACTGGACAAAAAAAAAAGTATACAACTTGCCCAGGTAAACAAAATTTTAGAGGTGCTTGTCCAAAGGGCAAGTTGAAATTCAAGTTTTAGCCCTGGAGTATTTACATTTATACCATGTATCAAAACATCACTAATTTTATACCAGAGCAATAGGTTGGCATGCACCTTAAAACTATCTGTGAGTTGAATGTCTAATGTTTGATTGTACAATTCAGTCGGTTCAGTTTCTGAGGGGGGGGGTTCTCCCTTATATGGACTATATAGGTATGTGGGACACAAAGGGTATGGTTTTTCAGCCATTTTGGTCATAAATAGGGTATCAATTTAGCTGATTTTGACCGTTTTGGTTATAAATAGGGTATGGTTTTTGTACTCTAGCCTTGATATGGGTATGTTTTTAAGCCGAGAAACCACTTTTTCATCATTATTGAAAAGAATATCAACAAAAGCCCTCTCAGTCAACAAATTATGTCTACAGAAATTTAACATTGGTCTGAACTAGGAATCAATTATAACACAGGTCTGAAACAGGATTTTGATGTATGGATCAGGTCATAAATAGGGTTGCGAATTTTGGTCAAGTCATAAATAGTGTATGGAATATCGCAGATTTTGGTCATAAACAGGGTGACGGTTCTGGGAAGCGGGCTGTACACCCCCACCCCCTCTGGGTTCAGTTCTTCCTCCACAGACATCAGCTTCTACGAGAAAGACATTCATCTCTTCATCTAGAGTCTGGAACAATACCCGCAACCAACTGTGGGTGGAATAGGACCTAAACAATTACATGGCACGCTTCTGTCTAATGTACTTCTAAGAAGAACAACGTTACTTCTAATATTACAAATCCACAAATATCAGTGTACGTACAGGCACTGTTTCTTTCAATGTTATCTAGTACTCACTGATAGAATGCAATCATGTACATGTACACATTGCCAAGGAAAGTAGAAAGAATAAATATACTAACGGTATGCTCAGAAAACAATAAATTAATATTAATTTCGCATTAGATAATTAAAATAGCCTTTACTCTATCACAATAAAGACCTTGACAGACAGTAAATTAAAGTCATTAATTATCAAAAAGTCCTAATTACTTTACTGTTCATCAAATGAATACCTCGGCTATAATTTGCTTTTGTGCTCTTGAATTGGTGGCGACCGTCATTGGATACCAACACTGAACTAGCAGTGTCTACAGATGAATATAAACAAAATTAATAGCAATAACAAAAAAATGACCAAATCTGTAAGAACCCACTGAAATGTCTCAACAAATGATGCCAAAAATCAATGAAAACTTTGTTGAGTAGTTACAGTAGACCCTGAGATCAGAGAGCCAGTAACCTAATTCATCCAATCACAATTCATCTACGGCACATTTTTCAAACAGAGTTAACCAAAAAGAAAAATCATTTATAGATCCTCTGTTTTCTTCTACCTCTCTAGTCCTTCTCCTTTTTAAAAAAGTGTATTTAAGTCATGAGTATTAAGTAGACTATGTAAGTTACACTATTATTCTAAACTTGAAGCTTATATGGTGTCTTTCAAGTGTGTGATTAGAGATTTTTTCCTACAATTCTCAGTTTCATTACATCAACCAACACTTCTCAGACCTATACCAGGGAGATATCGGCCCTCTGTCCTTTCCGTACCAACCTTGCTGCACTTGGTCTGTACTGTCAAGACTGGCAGATATTTTACCATGGCCCTTACACTTGTTTAAAACATATATTTCAGCTGTGACAGAATGTATTTGAACCTCAAATGTCAAGGATCTATTTTCTAGTATGATGGATTACACATTGTATTTGTATTACTAACAATAACTTGAGAAAACTTGTTCTTCTCACCTCAACCCAGTTAGTTAGCCAGGGACAATGAGGATCTGTATTTTGAACTGTGAATAAAACTGAATAACACACACACCAAAAAAACAGTAAGTAACCCACCACCAGTATACACTTAGGGCGCATTCGTTTGGGATATTCCGGAATATATTCCGGCTATTCTGCTCCTGGGAGCAGAATAGCTGGAATGGAAATCCCGGTATTCTGGAATGAGAATAGCTTCCAAATAAACGCTTACTTGCACTATTCCAATTATTCTTATTCCGGATTGATCCCAAATGAACGCGCCCTAAGACAACAGCTGGCACATGATGTAGATCTGTCTCTCAAGAATGTGCATTTCAGGGCTCAAAATTAACACTCGCAAACTCCCAAAATCTGAGTGCTTTTGATAATCTGCGAGTGAGAAAAATATCAACTAGCAAACCTTTGCGAGATAGAAACATGCAGCTCTCCCAAACTTTTGGAAAGAATTTACTAGTGGTCTCACCAGTTTGCTAGAGGAAAAAAATCTTACTCAGCTGGCAAAACTTTGCAAGTGAACTAAAAAATTAACTTCAAGCCCTGTATTTGTCCGTTGTTTACATGAAAAAAGCAGGCATATTATTGAGTGTTTGCATTTTATGGTCTTTTTGTACACAACTGTCTAATAAAAATGGAAATCACTGTCTCTTAAATACTTGGCTGCATGCTTTTATGTGTTGCTGAATGTACACCACAGTTCCTTTGATGCCCAGTCAAGAGGCAAGTAAAATGCAAATGGTAAGCCAAAATAGGAGCAAATTTAATTGAGATTTTAAAAAAAAGGTTTCAAAAGTCTCAATAAAAATAATAAATTTTCACAGTCCTAAGTTCTAAAATTCAATGAGGTGTTGATTCAAGGGAGAAAGTACAAGTTAATGGACTTAACATTATGAGAGTAAAGTTTTTGTATATCTGATCTGGTCCAAACTCAAGCTTTTGTGAACATAAAATGTCTTATGTTACATTTCAAAGCAGCTGTACCTCTACAGGAGGTGCGCAATTTCCAATTGAAATTTCTCAACATTGTCTCACTCTTTTAGCTAAACCAATGGTAAGCACTTTCTTTTAACTTACAGTACTTTGACAAGATTAACTTAAAGGTCTTTTCACATGTGGGGATACAGAAAGTGTCTGGAAAGATCTTCACATTGACATAATTAAAGAGACCATAATGCTAGAAATTAGAGCATTTCTATAGTATGGAATATTTCTCACCATTTTTTACAGGAACCACTGAGCCTTCAGGTACAGCCCTAATCCTGAGGGGCAATTTCCCTTTATGCTTTTCTAAAATGTATCGCCAGCCTTTGAAAAAATAAAATCAGATGATGACAATTTTATGAGATGGGGGCACAAGACCAAGCACTCCCTCAAATTATGCTCCGTTTAAAGCACATCATTTTGTAACTATTATCGCATGAGAACTATAACCACAGTGCAGAACAGTTTGCTTTTTGATATTTCACAGACCTTCCTCATTGAACAGATCATAACCAAAGTGAAGTTGGTAGAACTTCTTTGCCTGTTTTATTTTTTCAGCTGTGACAACTTGTCCCACAAGCCATTTCTATAAAAAACAAAGTAATTTTGTCAATGGCTCAAATTATACTTGGTATATTTTCTAAAAATGCTTGGAGCTTACTGGACAATGGAGATAACAGGAAAATTGGCTCTTACTTCGTGTAGAAGACACAGCTGACATACAAAAATAGAAGACAAAAAGACAAAAGAACGAGGAAGACAATGGAGACAATAGGTTTGTTTAGCGGCGTTCTTTTGTTTAGTGTGCAGTGTCTTCTACCCGAAGTAAGAGCCGGAAAATTGCCAATTGCCATTGTGGCTTATGCAAAGACTTACACTGAATACACTCAGTACATGAACTAGCTTCCCAGCCTAATGTTGACTACAGTATACACAGGGAATTATAGCTATAGGCAGATGTCACAGAATACCTCATGTTCAAAAATTACATTTATGCAGTAGCTGCACTGTCTTGAACCCTACACATACCTTGGTACATAAAAGGCTCTTTCCGAATAACCTCAGGCCTCTTTTTCGAAGTGAGTCTTGGTGCTTATCCTTTCATATGCAATTCAAGTTTTATTCACACGCAAATTAAACTCATTTTCATGTTAATGAAAATTGATTTGCATATGAAAAGATTAGCACCAAGACTCGCTTTGAAAAAGAACTTGTCTGAAGCCCGAGGTAATTCGGAAATGGCCTATTTAGAACTGCATCAGTAGTCTACCGATGGATCCTTTAAAGAGTGGACCATATTGTAAGTTGCTAATTCGTTGCTGAGGTCTGCAGACCTCCATTTTTAGTTTCAGTTTTCTGGGCTACTGAACTCCTTCGCCTGTTTTATTTTTTAAACCGCGCAGCCGGAGGCTGGGCGGTTTCTTGCTCTGCCTTCGGGTTTTTTTTTTTTTCGTTTTGTCGGTTACAAATCCCAAACCTCCACGGATGATGTCATCATCAGCCAATTACAGGCCATTTCTCAGCTCTTTTCTTCATACCTCCCCTCAGGAGAGTTTTGTCTAGTTAGCGAATTATAAAATAAACTCGCGGGTAGTTGGGGAGGGTTTATTTGGTCAAAATTGGGCCAAAATCCCTCGGAGATGCACGTCAAGGCATTTGCAAGGATAAAGAATGTAACTTAGGACCAGTTGCTGGCTACTAAGGCTGAAATTATCCAGCGTTAAGCTGTATATTCGTTTTGCCTGCATGTTCACTTTCGAAGGGAACATTCAATGCGCTAAACTGAAGGTATTACGTCTGTCGTCAGCCATGGACTCCGCTGTTGGTGCTAAATAAGATTGTGTTTACTGAAATGCCCTTACGGTGATAAACAAGATCGTGTTTACTTCGCCAGAAGCAATGGTGGAGTTTTCTGGGAAAAAAATAAAACCTTGGCTTTGAACATACGCAAATATATATATTCGTTTGAAAGGTCAATTGTGAGACCTTTTCTCCTTCGCGCGAGCTAGGAAACAAAGTCTCCGATTTACAAATCACGCAACCACGCTATGCAAAGAATGTGAAACTCTCTTACAACCCAGGCACTGAGCCAACTTTGAATCACGCAATCTCTATAGTTTCCAATCTTTTAAATTGTTTCCAGGTAATGTTTTCTCGCAAAACGTTGTTGCTAAATATTACGTAATGTTTTTGTGAGCGTAAAAGAGTTAAAAAAGCGCGGTTTTAATTTTTTTTAAAATTCTTGTTCAGCTGTGGGCTACTTCCAGCTCAAAGCAACGCGATTTTAGTCAAGTAATAACGTAGTTCAAATGTAAAAAAATGTACTGTAGCTGATTTAGGGCAAACAAATGAATTGAATTGAATATAAAATCACTCATAAAACCAAGGTCGTGCACATAACGTCAACAGTTTGCACGCACTTAAAAAGTCCACTTGAAGGGAGCGGGCCAAGAGTATACTGTATGTAAACAAACGCCCACTAGCTACCTCAAAAAGTGAAAGTGAAAGTTCTCACTTCCTGCCACACACCTTTATCAAGTATTGTAAACCGAAGAAGCACACTTCTGGAAACTTTCCTCCTCTGCTTTCAAAGTAAGAAAATACTACGGTGGTGCCTGAGGGATACTGCTTGTGATGTGATACCTGTTTGCAACGAAAATAACTGATTTGGTGACAGCCGGCAAACGAACTTTTCCCTGCCTAGTTCCACGCGGTGGAACCGGAAGTCGGAATACCGTCTAAACTAACGCAGAACACGACAAAGTGTAATCTAACGGTAGAAAATTACGTAAATCACTAAATTTTGCGCAAAGATCGTCTTCTTACTTTGTAAGAGTCTGTGATCAGCAGAATATTCTCGGAGTCCAACTTTTCCGCCATTTTGCTATCTTTTTTCTCGAGCGGTCTCAGTCCTTCGCTCGATTCGAAAGTACAGTGACCGTGAGCGACCTGGGACCTGTTCCGGCTGTTGGTTCCGGCTGAGTGTTCGACCAGGACAAGCAACAACATGGCGGACTTATCCAAGCCTATGACAGCGGGCACAGCAGACCCTTCACAGTATCGTCAGGAGCTTACCGAGCGTCTCGATACCCTGAGAAGAAATGATAGTTTCTGTGATGTGACAATCGCAGTAAAAGGCGAAGAGTTCAAAGCTCACAAAGATATACTTGCTGCATCAAGCCCGTTCTTTCGTTCACTTCTAGAAAGTGGCATGAGAGAGAGTAACGAACATTTGATCAGAATAGATCTTGAAGAAGCTACTGTGGCTGTTATGGAAGGAGTAGTAAAGTACATTTACACTGGAAATGTTTTAGTTACAGAGGAGAGTGGCCATAATTTTATTGCAACTGCAGATTATCTTTTACTGCCAGGCTTGAAAAGAGTGGCTGGTAATTTCACAAAGGATACTGTGACTATCGAGAACTGTGTTTTCAATTATTATTTTGCCATCAAGTATCAGTGCCTAGAACTAAGGGAAAAGTCAAGTGAGTTGATCCGCACAAACTTCAGTGTTGTCATGGAGACAGATGATTTTTTGAACCTCGATGTAAATCAAGCCATGGAATGGGTGTCCAGTAATGACATCATTGTCAAAGATGAGGAGGATATTTTTAAGGGAATAGTGAAGTGGGTGAACTACAACAAAACTGAAAGAGAGAGAAGCTTTCCTGACTTATTTCAGGAAGTTCGCTTGTTATCATTGTCTCACAAATTTCTATTTAATGAGTTGATGAAAGATGAACTTGTGAGAAACAATAATGAGTGTTTAAACTTTGTGCTGGCTAGCATGAAAGGGATTGTCCTTCCCTCTGACTCAGAATGTGTTCCCAAGCCTGCAAGGAAGTGTCTCGAGACACACAGAGATGTAATTTTTGTCACTGGTGGTATTATGTCGTTTTGTTATGTTCCTTCTGAAGACATGTGGTACCAATTGGATTACATGATATTTGATCATAACGGTCATGGTGTCATACAATTTGGAGACAAAGTTTTTATTTTCAGCCCAAATAATACAAAGCATAGGGAAAACACTGATAATGTAACTGAGTATTTTAGTTCTTCTTCCAATTCCTGGGGAGCAATAAGTCATTCACAATCTTCTTTTACAAAGAGGCTATCTAGTGTATCAAAAATGAATAATTGCATTTATGTTTTAGAAGTAGATGATGTTAACCAAAAAGACATGATCCATGAATATTATCCTGAAGACAATATTTGGGAGCAAATGGTATGCCTTTATGAATTAAATCGGTGGGGAAGTTGTGGTGTTTGTGACGGGCAACACATCTACATAATTGGCGGGACTAATCAAGGTGAAGCTCTGATAAATGGAACTTGTTCAGTTTCTCGGTTTTGTCGACAAGGGCCCTTGGAAACAGTTGCAGCAATGAGCGAAGCAAGACATGATGCGTTTGGAGCAGCCATGAATGGAAAGATCTATGTAGCAGGCGGACTGCAAAGGAAAGAGAGGGGATGTAAGGTACTTCACTCATGTGAGGTGTACAGTCCATCAATCAATGAATGGCAAGTGATTGCAAGTCTTAATGTGCCTCGTCATTCTGCAAGCATGTTGTGCTTTAAGGGAGGCCTGTACGTTGTTGGCGGCTTGAGGGATAACAAGAGATCAAGAGAGTTGTCAGTGGAAATGTTTTATGTTGAAGAAAATGAGTGGAAGAATAAATCAACCATACCTGTTACCTGTGAACATGTGGGCGAAAGTGGAAGAAAGCCATTGTACAAGGCTTGTTTTGCAACTCTTAATAGATATGTGCTAAGTTAATTTTACACAGTAGAGTCTAGAAAAAGCTTTGAAGCCCTTAGGGCACAAATGAAAGAATTATTTCATTCTTGAGGTTTTCATCACAAATTTTTGAAAGCGCATGTTGGACTTTCAATCTGACAGTTGGAAGTTCAAAGGGTTCTTGGTTGAAGGCAAGTTTGATACCTGTATCACCCTATTGTTTCCTTAGTCAACAAACCTTTTTGTCTCATTGTCTCTCCTCCCAAGCAAGTGTATAAATGGATATACCACTGTGATAGACTAGGATGCCAGCCTTTTAAGCCAGTATATTTCAACACCTAAAGTTCCTTTACATCAGCTCCTTTTACGTATTCTGGAACTGGAAGATACTTATGTTGACTCACCTACTTTAGTTAATAATTTAAGCAAGATGAATGTATAGTAGGCTTGTAATTCTGCAACGTATTGTAATAACTCTAGTTATATCTCTCCTTTTTCTCTTTCTTTCCTTTTCCTTTTCTTTCTTTTTTGATCCCCTCCTATTGAATTACTTTATGTTCAAGTGTCCTCTGCCCGCCTCGACTAGCTGAGCCATATGCGAGCGGAGGAAGTTGCTATGTATATTTCTGTAAGAATATAAATGAATGACCTATTTTCTAAATCAACCTGTTAGACCAAAATATATAACATATATTTGTATCCTCCTCTCAAATTAGAAGATCCATACCTAGAAACAGTCTTTCAGTGTTAAATATTTAGAGCTAACACTATTGATTATTTCCCGTCATGGCATGAGCATATTGATATTAGTAGTAAAATTAGCAAAAGCGTAAATATTTCGCTAAATTAAGATAATTTATATGTGGCATCCTAATCTCTGATAAGCATTTACTATGCTTTGTATACCCTGGGATTTTGACAGTTTTGTATAGTAGCAGACATATCTGTGAAAGCACCGGACATGACATATTTTTGGCGCCGCAAGGTGCCTTTCGATTGCTTAAAGCGTGAGCTACCTAGGGGGGTCTGGGGGCATGCTCCCCCAGGAAATTTTTATAAAAGGACAGCCAGAAACGTTTCCGGCATTTCCGGAAACCAAGTATCAGTTTCTCAGGCAAGGCTGGAGTTCACTCAAATTCTCTATAAAAAGTAAAATATTTAATGAAATGGACAAATGGTAGGGGATAGGGGAGAGGGATGGCGGCAACAGAATTTTCAGTTGTTTATCAGTGCAATTTACTTTTTATAGAATTTCAAAAAAGACATAAGGTAACTGAGGTTAATCTTTGTCAGCTTTAACTTTTCAATTCCGTTGAAATGAAACGGGAAACCAATCAAATATTCCACTTGATAAGCAAAGAAAAAAAAGTAATGTGGCAGTTTTGAAAAATTTAATTGCAGTATTCTGTTATCCTCTAGTCAGTAAATTCATGAGATGCTTAAAGGGGCATTGTCACGCTATTTAA
>JAHPZR010041582.1:42500-49125 GCA_019787425.1 Platygyra sinensis | reverse complement strand
GGTGGAATAGGACCGAAACAATTACATGGCACGCTTCTGGTCTAATGTACTTCTAAGAAGAAACAAACGTTACTTCTAATATTACACAATCCACAAATATCAGTGTACGTACAGGGACCTTGTTTCTTTTTCAATTGGTCATCTATGTAACTCACTGATTAGAAGGCAATCATGTACATGTACACATTGCCAAGGCGAAAGTAGAAAGAAGAAATATACTAAACGGTATATTGCTCAGAGAAACAAGAAATTAATATTAAATTTCGCCATTAGATAATTAAAATAGCCTTTACACCTATTCACAATAAAGACCTGGACAGACAGTAAATTAAAGGCATTAATTATCAAAAAGTTTCCTAATTACTTTACTGTTCATCAAATGAATACCTTCGGCTATAATGTGCTTTGGTCTAGCTCTTGAATTGGTGGCGACCGTCATTGGGATACCAACACTGAACTAGCAGTGTTACAGATGAATATAAAACAAAAATTAATAGCAATAACAAAAAAATGACCAAAATACTGTAAGAACCCACTGAAATGTCCTCACACAAATGATGCCAAAAATCAATGGAGAAACTGTGTTGAGTAGTTTACAGTAGGACCCTGAGCTCAGAGAGCCAGTAAACCTAATCATCCAATCACAATTCATCTACCGGCACATTTTTCAAAACAGAGTAACCAAAAAGAAAAAAAATCATTATAGATCCTCTGTTTTTCTATCTACCTCTCTAGGCCTTCTCCTTTTTCAAAAAAAAGTGTATTTAAGTCATGAGTATTAAGTAGGACTATGTAAGTGACAACTATTATCTAAACTTGAAAGCTTAATATGGTTGTTCTTTTCAAGTGCACGTGATTAGAGATTTTTACCTACAATTTCTCAGTTTCATAACATCAACCAACACTTCTACAGACCTATTACCAGGGAGATATCGGCCCTCTGTCCTTTCCGTACCAACCTTGCTGCCCCCAGCCCCCCACTTGGTCTGTACTGTCAAGGACTGGCAGAAATTTTTACCATGGGCCCTTACACTTGTTTAAAAACATATATTTCAGCTGTGGACAGAATGTATTTGAACCTCAAATGTCAAAGGATCTAATTTTCTAGTATGATGGGATTTACACACATTGGTATTTGTGTTACTACAACAATAACTTGATGGGCAACTTGTTCTTCTCACCTCAACCCAAGGTAGTTAAAGCCAGGGACAATGAGGATCTGTATTTGGGGACACTGTGAATAAAAACTGATAAAAACACACACACCAAAAAAACAGTAAGTAACCCACACCAGGTCTACCACTTAGGGCGCATTCGTGTGGGATATTCGGAATATATTCCGGCCTATTCTGCCTCCTGGGAGACAGAAATAAGCCTGGAATGGAAATCCCGGTATTCTGGAAATGCGAATAGCTTCCAAATAAACGCTTACTTGCACTATTCCAATTATTCTTTATTCGGGATTGATCCCAAATGAACGCGCCCTAAGACAACAGCTGGCACATGATGTAGATCTGTCTCTCAAGAATGTGCATTTCAGGGCTCAAAATTAAACACTCGCAAACTCCCAAAATCTGAGGGCTTTTTGATAATCTGCGAGTGAGAAAAATATCAACTAGCAAACCTTATGCGAGATAGAAACATGCAGCTCTCCCAAACTTTGGAAAGAATTTACTAGTGTCTCACCAGTTTGCTAGAGGAAAAAAATCTTACTCAGCTGGCAAAACTTTGCAAGTGAACTAAAAAATTAACTTCAAGCCCTGTATTTGTCCGTTGTTTACATGAAAAAAGCAGGCATATATTGAGTGTTTGCATTTTATGGTCTTTTTTGTACACAACTGTCTAATAAAAATGGAAATCACTGTCTCTTAAATACTTGGCTGCATGCTTTTTATGTGTTGCTGAATGTACACCACAGTTCCTTGTATGCCCAGTCAAGAGGCAAGTAAAATGCAAATGGTAAGCAAAAATAGGAGCAAATTTAATTGAGATTTTAAAAAAAAGGTTTCAAAGTCTCAATAAAATAATAAATTTTCACAGTCTAAGTTCTAAAATTCAATGAGGTGTTGATTCAAGGGAGAAAGTACAAGTTAATGGACTTTAACATTATGAGAGTAAAGTTTTTGTATATCTGATCTGGTCCAAACTCAAGCTTTTGTGAACATAAAATGTCTTATGTTACATTTCAAAGCAGCTGTACCTCTACAGGAGGTGCGCAATTTCCAATTGAAATTTCTCAACATTGTCTCACTCTTTTAGCTAAACCAATGGTAAGCACTTTCTTTTAACTTACAGTACTTTGACAAGATTAACTTAAAAGGTCTTTTCACATGTGGGATACAGAAAGTGTCTGGAAAGATCTTCACATTGACATAATTAAAGAGACCATAATGCTAGAAATTAGAGCATTTCTATAGTATGGAATATTTCTCACCATTTTTTACAGGAAACACTGAGCCTTCAGGTACAGCCCTAATCCTGAGGGGGCAATTTCCCTTTATGCTTTTCTAAAATGTATCGCCAGCCTTTGAAAAAATAAAATCAGATGATGACAATTTTATGAGATGGGGGCACAAGACCAAGCACTCCCTCAAATTATGCTCCGTTTAAAGCACATCATTTGTAACTAATTATCGCATGAGAACTATAACCACAGTGCAGAACAGTTTGCTTTTTGATATTTCACAGACCTCCTCATTGAACAGATCATAACCAAAGTGAAGTGGTAGAACTTTCTTTGCCTGTTTTATTTTTTCAGCTGTGACAACTTGTCCACAAGCCATTTCTTCAAAAAACAAAGTAATTTTGTCAATGGCTCAAATTATACTTGGTATATTTTCTAAAAATGCTTGGAGCTTACTGGACAATGGAGATAACAGGAAAATTGGCTCTTACTTCGTGTAGAAGACACAGCTGACATACAAAATAGAAGACAAAAAGACAAAAGAACGAGAAGACAATGGAGACAATAGGTTGTTTAGCGGCGTTCTTTTGTTTAGTGTGCAGTGTCTTCTACCCGAAGTAAGAGCCGGAAAATTGCCAATTGCCATTGTGGCTTATGGCAAAGACTTACACTGAATACACTCAGTACATGAACTAGCTGTCCCAAGCCTAATGTTGACTACAGTATACACAGGGAATTATAGCTATAGGCAGATGTCCAACAGAATACCTCATGTTCAAAAATTACACATTTATGCAGTAGCTGCACTGTCTTGAACCCTACACATACCTTGGTACATAAAAGGCTCTTTCCGAATAACCTCAGGCCTCTTTTTCGAAGTGAGTCTTGGTGCTTATCCTTTCATATGCAATTCAAGTTTTATTCACACGCAAATTAAACTCATTTTCATGTTAATGAAAATTGATTTGCATATGAAAAGATTAGCACCAAGACTCGCTTTGAAAAAGAACTTGTCTGAAGCCCGAGGTAATTCGGAAATGGCCTATTTAGAACTGCATCAGTAGTCTACCGATGGATCCTTTAAAGAGTGGACCATATTGTAAGTTGCTAATTCGTTGCTGAGGTCTGCAGACCTCCATTTTTAGTTTCAGGTTTCTGGGCTACTGAACTCCTTCGCCTGTTTATTTTTTAAACCGCGCAGCGGAGGCTGGGCGGTTTCTTGCTCTGCCTTCGGGTTTTTTTTTTTTTTCGTTTTGTCGGTTACAAATCCCAAACCTCCACGGATGATGTCATCATCAGCCAATTACAGGCCATTTCTCAGCTCTTTTCTTCATACCTCCCCTCAGGAGAGTTTTGTCTAGTTAGCGAATTAAAATAAACTCGCGGGTAGTTGGGGAGGGTTTATTTGGTCAAAATTGGGCCAAAATCCCTCGGAGATGCACGTCAAGGCATTTGCAAGGATAAAGAATGTAACTTAGGACCAGTTGCTGGCTACTAAGGCTGAAATTATCCAGCGTTAAGCTGTATATTCGTTTTGCCTGCATGTTCACTTTCGAAGGGAACATTCAATGCGCTAAATGAAGGTATTACGTCTGTCGTCAGCCATGGACTCCGCTGTTGGTGCTAAATAAGATCGTGTTTACTGGAATGCCCTTACGGTGATAAACAAGATCGTGTTTACTTCGCCAGAAGCAATGGTGGAGTTTTCTGGGAAAAAAATAAAACCTTGGCTTTGAACATACGCAAATATATATATTCGTTTGAAAGGTCAATTGTGAGACCTTTTCTCCTTCGCGCGAGCTAGGAAACAAAGTCTCCGATTTACAAATCACGCAACCACGCTATGCAAAGAATGTGAAACTCTCTTACAACCCAGGCACTGAGCCAACTTTGAATCACGCAATCTCTATAGTTTCCAATCTTTTAAATTGTTTCCAGGTAATGTTTTCTCGCAAAACGTTGTTGCTAAATATTACGTAATGTTTTTGTGAGCGTAAAAGAGTTAAAAAAGCGCGGTTTTAATTTTTTTAAAATTCTTGTTCAGCTGTGGGCTACTTCCAGCTCAAAGCAACGCGATTTTAGTCAAGTAATAACGTAGTTCAAATGTAAAAAAATGTACTGTAGCTGATTTAGGGCAAACAAATGAATTGAATTGAATATAAAATCACTCATAAAACCAAGGTCGTGCACATAACGTCAACAGTTTGCACGCACTTAAAAAGTCCACTTGAAGGGAGCGGGCCAAGAGTATACTGTATGTAAACAAACGCCCACTAGCTACCTCAAAAAGTGAAAGTGAAAGTTCTCACTTCCTGCCACACACCTTTATCAAGTATTGTAAACCGAAGAAGCACACTTCTGGAAACTTTCCTCCTCTGCTTTCAAAGTAAGAAAATACTACGGTGGTGCCTGAGGGATACTGCTTGTGATGTGATACCTGTTTGCAACGAAAATAACTGATTTGGTGACAGCCGGCAAACGAACTTTTCCCTGCCTAGTTCCACGCGGTGGAACCGGAAGTCGGAATACCGTCTAAACTAACGCAGAACACGACAAAGTGTAATCTAACGGTAGAAAATTACGTAAATCACTAAATTTTGCGCAAAGATCGTCTTCTTACTTTGTAAGAGTCTGTGATCAGCAGAATATTCTCGGAGTCCAACTTTTCCGCCATTTTGCTATCTTTTTTCTCGAGCGGTCTCAGTCCTTCGCTCGATTCGAAAGTACAGTGACCGTGAGCGACCTGGGACCTGTTCCGGCTGTTGGTTCCGGCTGAGTGTTCGACCAGGACAAGCAACAACATGGCGGACTTATCCAAGCCTATGACAGCGGGCACAGCAGACCCTTCACAGTATCGTCAGGAGCTTACCGAGCGTCTCGATACCCTGAGAAGAAATGATAGTTTCTGTGATGTGACAATCGCAGTAAAAGGCGAAGAGTTCAAAGCTCACAAAGATATACTTGCTGCATCAAGCCCGTTCTTTCGTTCACTTCTAGAAAGTGGCATGAGAGAGAGTAACGAACATTTGATCAGAATAGATCTTGAAGAAGCTACTGTGGCTGTTATGGAAGGAGTAGTAAAGTACATTTACACTGGAAATGTTTTAGTTACAGAGGAGAGTGGCCATAATTTTATTGCAACTGCAGATTATCTTTTACTGCCAGGCTTGAAAAGAGTGGCTGGTAATTTCACAAAGGATACTGTGACTATCGAGAACTGTGTTTTCAATTATTATTTTGCCATCAAGTATCAGTGCCTAGAACTAAGGGAAAAGTCAAGTGAGTTGATCCGCACAAACTTCAGTGTTGTCATGGAGACAGATGATTTTTTGAACCTCGATGTAAATCAAGCCATGGAATGGGTGTCCAGTAATGACATCATTGTCAAAGATGAGGAGGATATTTTTAAGGAATAGTGAAGTGGGTGAACTACAACAAAACTGAAAGAGAGAGAAGCTTTCCTGACTTATTTCAGGAAGTTCGCTTGTTATCATTGTCTCACAAATTTCTATTTAATGAGTTGATGAAAGATGAACTTGTGAGAAACAATAATGAGTGTTTAAACTTTGTGCTGGCTAGCATGAAAGGGATTGTCCTTCCCTCTGACTCAGAATGTGTTCCCAAGCCTGCAAGGAAGTGTCTCGAGACACACAGAGATGTAATTTTTGTCACTGGTGGTATTATGTCGTTTTGTTATGTTCCTTCTGAAGACATGTGGTACCAATTGGATTACATGATATTTGATCATAACGGTCATGGTGTCATACAATTTGGAGACAAAGTTTTTATTTTCAGCCCAAATAATACAAAGCATAGGGAAAACACTGATAATGTAACTGAGTATTTTAGTTCTTCTTCCAATTCCTGGGGAGCAATAAGTCATTCACAATCTTCTTTTACAAAGAGGCTATCTAGTGTATCAAAAATGAATAATTGCATTTATGTTTTAGAAGTAGATGATGTTAACCAAAAAGACATGATCCATGAATATTATCCTGAAGACAATATTTGGGAGCAAATGGTATGCCTTTATGAATTAAATCGGTGGGGAAGTTGTGGTGTTTGTGACGGGCAACACATCTACATAATTGGCGGGACTAATCAAGGTGAAGCTCTGATAAATGGAACTTGTTCAGTTTCTCGGTTTTGTCGACAAGGGCCCTTGGAAACAGTTGCAGCAATGAGCGAAGCAAGACATGATGCGTTTGGAGCAGCCATGAA
>JAHPZR010041582.1:12500-37500 GCA_019787425.1 Platygyra sinensis | reverse complement strand
TGGTATTTTCTTTTGGTCATTTGCAGGGGCCTTATGCGATTGGTACTAAAAGCCGAAAAACTAGAAAAGGAGGTGGAGTAATGGTGAAATAAAGTGCGTTTATCTAATATTTATTATTGTCTGCGTGCTCTTGCATCTCTATTGCTGAAATGCGAAAAATTACACTCTGATATGCATGTAGAACGTTAAAAGACATCCCAGAAAATAAAGGACGTTCTACATGTTCTATGTACAAGATTTCGCCAGCGAAAACCAACAAATCTAAAAATCCAAACCAGTGACCATTTCGGGTTCTAGTTATCGAAAAGTGAATTTTTCCGCAGGAAACAAGATGGCGGCTGAGTGTTTTACTACAATACCTGGCGAACCTTACACAGCCCATAAAGTGCAAGGAAAGCTTGCAATATTTGTCCCTGTGCTAACGACATAGTGTACGCTAGGTTTGAAGATGTTAAAGTTGTGTGCGCTAAGACTTATGGGTAAATGTACCGGTCGCCATCTTTCTTCCTACGAAGAATTGTGTCTACTTGTAATTGTCGCTCTAAATTCTTACTGCTTAATAACGCTGCGTGCCTCAGTATTAGAATACTAGAAGAATTCTACTTAAAAACTAAAGCAAACGCTGCAATCTGATTGGCTGAGCGATCCTACACTATTTAAACAATAGAGGGTTTCTGTCGAGGAACTATCGGCTGATAAATGCCCCGCGGAAATTTGATGTTCTTAAAACAAATATTTGTCAGAAAAGCGAAGCTATAAAACCCATTATAGTTCACCACTAAATTTCTGTGTAGCGGTAGGAGGTAAGATGAGGCCGCATAGAAATCTCGAAATCATAATCTAATTGTAATTAAGTGGGAATATTTTTAATGGTAATCCTATGACTGGGAAGAAAAGGTATACTAAATGAACTTTGTACAGATGCATTAACTTCTTGTGCTGAGTTGTTTCGTAGACTGGTAGATACGGTATCTGCTGACCATCAAAAATAATTAGTCATTGTCACGCTGCTTTGATCGAAAACCAAAGCAGTTCAAATTAATCGAATAAATAGCACAATCAAATAATTAAATCCCTCCATGAAACCGTAGAAATCAAACACTCTTCGGCTAAATACGTCCTGTCGTTAAATAACAACACGGCTTTGACTACACGAAGTTAAAGAGCTCTATCGCGGTATTTTGAATTATTTTAACCGCGTACAAAATTGTCTTTAAATTGAAGGAAACATGAAAATGGCAAATTTCTAAGCGAGAAAAACACCACAGAGATAATAATAAACCATTCGAAAACAAAGATGGTTAAGGTTGGTGACGATTAAGGCTTAACTTTTCACGATGTGTAATCCGTGACTTTGCTCGTTTAAAAGTAAGTCCTTTAGATAATTCTGGCTACTGTAATTAATTAACGACCGCGCGGCTACAAAAATATTTCAAAAACCATTTGGCAGAGTATCCCATAGCCTGATTCATGATCTTTTACTCGCTGTCTGAAGCTTTCTTGTTCTTCTTGCCAAGGATCTTCTTCAAGGACTTGTTCATGTAGTATGGCTTTTCCGGTGAGCCATCATTTCGCTCAGAATCCTCCACTGTGAGGAAGAAAACATATAAGAAATAAGCATAACAAAAGCCACGTATTGCTCTGTAGAATAGCTATTTTACTAGTTGTGGCAGTCCAAAAAGCGTGCCATGCGTACATTGATTGTATCCACTAGAAAGGGACCATGTAGATTGACAAGAGAAAACAAAAGAAATGGGTCTACTTGTTCTTTCTCTGGCATTAATCGGTTGATACGGCGAGTTGCTACAGTGTATCTAAAGTGTATCATTGATATGAAGCAGCCTGCCAGCCTGCCAGCCTGCCAGCCAGCCAACCAATCAAACAGCCCTAGTCACCACACAGACAGACAGACAGACAGACAGACGGACAGACAGACAGACAGGCAGACAGACAGGCAGACTGGTAGAGACTGCTTACCAGCCAGCCAACCAAACAGACAGACAGACCGCCAGACAGCCAGCCACATAGGGCAGACACAGACGCAACGTTCCGCCTCATTTTACGACAAACTCCTCTACGATCCCCGCCGCTTTGTGGTCACAAACCCTTTTCCCTCCGACCTCCTGTATGCCCAGTGGCCCCTATTAATTACATGTACCTATCCTTCTCGTCTAAACCAGAGATGTACTTACAGAATGAAAGGAAGATCGTATCGATAGCCATGTTGTAGACGCTGAAGAAGGCTGAAGTTACTACGTACGCCCCAACAACGATAATCTAGCAAACCAAATGCAGATACATTTTAGCACATACATTGAAAACATTTTAAAACAGCTGCCCTAATACAATAATCATGATAATAATTTTCAGAATCTGTAAGGAGAGCAGTAACGAGGGAACTATACACCAAGATCGCTGCATTCCTGTTACTTAATACAAGACAAAATGAACAGCAAAAAAAAACAAAAAAACAGCAGTTTAGGGAATACTTACTAGGATAGGAGCAAAGACATAATTGAGCGCTTCTCCTTGTTGACTCCACTCGAACCAATAAAAGCTTCCAATGCCTGTACAAAGACGATCAGATAACCGAAAAATAATAATAAATAAAACGAAGTTACTCAGGGAACGCAGAACGGGAGGAGCTGGTAGGTGTTAAGCTTGATTGTCTTGGCCACATTTTTAAGCCTACCACTCTATATTAAAATGGTGTCCGGGGTCCCTAGTTAATCGTGTAAATCACAACATTAACTAACAAGAATATTTAATCGGTGAATGGGTCAAGGAATGGCAGTCAAGTGTTCCTTATCAGTACAACAGGGGTTCGTAACAACTAGTTTCAGGATATTCCAGAAGACCCTACGATTAAGTTTGAGTCTTTCAAACAATGGTTGTCGTTATTTGTTATATTACAAACTCACAAACTGACCAGCTCCTAGTGGGCTGTATACTTTAATTGGTAGAGATTTGCATTGCTATAGCAGGGGTCATGTATTCGAACCCCCTTTAAGCCTAATTTTATTTTATCCAAGTTAATTTTTGCAACTGCCAAAGTTGCGTTCGCCGTAACTGCGAAGATCTTTCATCTAGAATATCTTTTTCCTGCAGTTCAATATAAGACTCTTCACTTGGTTTACCAAAGTCATTCCTTACCCTGAAATGACAGAAGCGAATACAAAACTCACCCAAACCAGCCACGATGGTCAACTGGGCAAGAAACAGAACAAAGTCTGTCACTTTATCCAATACAACGACCCTTGAAAGAATAAAATAAAAACCAATGAACAAGCACAATGAACACTTGGGAATGATGAAAATTTCAGTCCTCTTTTCTAAAAATCAAATATGCATTCGGCAAGCAAGATAACAAATTCGAAATTTATTTGAAAGTTGTCTCATAATTTCGTTTTCTAAGCTACAGGATCTTAAGCACAATCTCACCTCCCATCTAAACTCACCTCACAATATTCCTCATGAGAAGGAAGAAAGCATTTTTGGCTGAGGTACAGAAGTTGTCGCCGTGCACTGCAATCTGTATCAAATGAGTTGGTCAGTTACTTCCTAACTGAATAAAACTGCAGTCTCACGAATGTCCGTACGAGCAAAGAAGAGATGATGTAGTATTGCTTGAATTAATATTTGGTCATTGCAAGTTAACTACATACTATAATAAAGAAAGAATTCAATTTGATTAGCAGAGGTAAGAAGTCCTGTTGGAAGCCAGACTGAGGGCTTATCAAATGTGAACAATACAGTAAACAAATGAAAATTAATATAGAAATTTGAACCTTATGGGTATTTGTTAACCACGAATATGGTTTGCGGCAGAGTCGTGCCATGCCATGTTTTTGTGAAACACTCAACACCATCGACCAATGGTTACAAAATTACACAAGCCTTGCGAAAGATGTTCTGAGAGCATAACGTGGGTTCTTCAATCACTGAAGAAGGGATAACGATTTGATATCCAGGCTACATTATCACCCAAAATTTTTCTCACCATGATGTAAGCATTCTTGTTGAGGAACTTCAGGAACTTCTCCAGGCACCAAAAGCAGCACTTGAGACACCTGAAAAATTAGAATAAGACAACATTTTACTTTTGACAGCTTTCAAGCGGCTATTGTAATATAACATAACGAACTGAGATGTGATGAAATTACTGGTATAAGGTTGCGTTGCACTTGTTTGCAAGAAACATCATGCCCGAGTGAAACTAAGACAGAATACATGTAGTTGTGAACGTACTTTACGAGGTACTTTTTTATCTCACTCTGCTCCCCAGGCCCTACAAAAACAACAACAACAAACTCATCATTATGTAAGACCCACACAAACG
The DNA here is from genome assembly GCA_019787425.1 of Platygyra sinensis. Classification (NCBI taxonomy): domain Eukaryota; kingdom Metazoa; phylum Cnidaria; class Anthozoa; order Scleractinia; family Merulinidae; genus Platygyra; species Platygyra sinensis. The sequence continues at coordinate 33,161 of JAHPZR010041582.1, read as the reverse complement.
TCATAGCCAACAAAACAATTTCCAAAGAAATAAAACTTTAGAAACTGAAGCAAACAGTACCGTTAAGGGTGTGATCAAGATATTCCAGAGCTGCCCTTATCAGCTGTACAATGGCAATGATTAGTGATCCGAAGGCGAGTGAGCCAGTGTGGTACCTAGAGTGTATCACACGGGAAAACTCAGTATATTGTTCCCATTCTGGTAGTGTAGCAGTCTCATAACTCATTAGTATGAATGTAAAAGAGTAATAAGACAATCTAGAGTAGCCAGTTATTGGAGTAACACAAAAAGAACTGTCAACGTTACCTTAATGTGCGGAAAAATGAGGCCGTCACGGCAAATTTTGGCAGGTCCTGACAAACAAGCACAACTGAGTTCAGTTAGACTGTAGGTTATACTGTTCCTTTAACCGGCGATGAACTAGCATCCCATCCAGGGGGAGAAGAAATATTTCTAGTCGCTTCATGCTATAGAAACCGGGATAAGCTCCGGACTGGTGGGCCACTTGACTCGTATGCAGACTTTACCTTTACCTTACCTTTAGGTGACTGGCAACAGTTTTCAGTTATATCCAATCCAGAACCTCTACTTTTGTCCTCATAAGCTTTTGCGAATTTGGGCATTTAGCTTTGCTTCACTGTTTTTTATGCTGCATTATATGATCGCTTTGTGTGCCGATGACAGCTTTTTATATTCTTTTGTCAATTCTTGGGTACAGTTTAAAGTAATCCTTTACGTAAGTCTTATTGGCTTCCCTGGGCTTCCTTGCCTCATCCATTGATATTTTGCAAATATATTTACAAATGGCAAAATAAAAAAAATAAACAAATAAATAAAAGAAATGAAACAATGTGCGTCAATGCATCAACATATACTACCTCTCTTTATTACTTAATGCATCGAATTGCTAAAAACAGAATTACCTAATCCAGAATAAGCTTTTATTGTAACTAAAGGCCAAGCTTGCTAACCCACCACTTGAAAGAAAATGAACTGGACAAGCAGAGAGATTAAATATAGAAGCACCAAAACAGTACTTGTAGACGTTTGTATAGCTCAAAGTTTGGAAATCCGACAAAAAATGGGTCAAAAAATACGTTGTTAAAAATCAATTACAGTAAACTATAATAAAAGAAAGAAGTGATTCATTATGTTTCATTATTATATGGCTAGCTCCGCGAGCGGGCAAGATGAACCAAATCGCGCGCAGTGATTGGCTACCCGAGCGGGCAAGATGGAGCCATCTTGCCCGCTCAGGACTACCCGCTGCATCCCGAAAGCAAAATTTCACCAAAAGCCATATAATAAATCCTTTATTGACCAAGTTTGTTCGGTCAAGATGGCTGGATATTGGCCTCGTTCTTTTTTTTGCGAGTTTATGGACCTCGACTTCGTCTCGGTCCATAAACACGCAAAAAAAGAACTTGGCCAATATCCAGCCATCTTGACCTCACACTTGGTCAATAACCCATACGTATTGCACTCACATGCTTCTTGTCCCAAGCCCAGTAATAAGAGGCAAATGCTCCGGCCTGCACACACTGTCCCAGAGCTATGATAAAATTCATGATCCAGAACCAGCCGAACAGATGGTATACTTGCAAGCGGAACAGGTGACTGTGAAGAAAGACAGAACAAAACACCAGCTCATCAGTGTAAATTTAAACTTGAAAAATGAGTAGTTAGAATACTAGTGTTACAGCTCTACCAAAAATCGGGATAACACAGAAAAACCAACCAAAAAAGACAAAAACTTACAAAACGTTTTGAGTGTCAAGTGACAGGTTATTCAGTGTGATAGAGTATTTGTCATGCGTTCATCTCCCCGGGCAGGAGATTAGGCTGACATTTCAGGTTGTACTTTTGTATGAAGTCAGTTGGCTCAAGCCCTGTCCAAACGGGAATTGACGATCAAACCAGATCAAAACTTAATTGGTGACCAAAGAGTTTTTTGTTTGGACACCAGCCTTGTTTGATCGTGTTTCATAAAATTTGAACGACGACAAACACTTGACCACCAAGTGCAACATCAATATCAGTGTCTGATTATGTTTGATCCCCAGACATTTTCCGTTTGGACTGAGCTTTATAAAACCTTGAATGATGAGATCTCTCTGTCTCGTATTTCGGCTTGTATCTCACTGACTGATTACTGATCTTTCTCTTAGTTTTACGCAAACTAAGCATGTATTCATCTACCATCATTTCTTTCTACAAAGTACACTTAATTACTGCTCTTTATAATTATGATAGAGCATATGCATATGACGTCACAACCGCCATGTTGGTGACCCTGAACAATGAAAAGTCGGTCATGTTGGTGTCCCAAATCTCAATCCAATATTAAAATCTAGTAAATTCTAGTGTCTAAAAATTCTATGTACATATGAAACGCATTTAGGAACTTTCCGCACACACACTATTGATAAATGTATGACTGTTTGAATCGGATGGTATTCGTGCAAGGCATGGTGTGGGTGTGCCCATGACTTAATGTAATGGGTTTAATAGCTTACTGCATAGCTCAACGAAGAGTGTGTCCAGACCGAACTTAGCTAGGCACTCAGATAAGACAACTGAAAAGAGGAAATAATAGAGTACCATCTTCTGGACCCTCTCAGTGTCATGGCTAAGATATTGCGGTAGCTCATGATGATAAACTGGTGCACAGCCAGGTCTTATGGTGGTACAATGAAAAGCTACAATGTCACTAGATGTCATTGGTGGAACGTTTGCTCGCTTTCAAAGTACTATGAAATACAGACGCTTGTTTGCTTTCTTTATGCACTTGGTTACATAGTAGCGCATTCTGGCCTCAACTTACAGCCTTCCTTTCCACTAAAAATTGAAAAATCTTCAACAAATTTCCTTCATCATTAAGCAAATACATGTTCATCATTGAGATCTGTGACCCTGAATATTTTTTCTAGCACTTAATGGTATTAAAACAGTCGTGGTAAGTTATTTTAATTTTCTTTAATTTTTCCTCAAAATGTCAAGTTTTCTTGACTCAAAATAGAGTGCCCAGACTTTTCCCTGACCTTGAAGAATTTTCGGTTTCCCTGACCATTTCCTGACCTGTGGCAACCCTGTTCAACTTTTACCCAGTCATTAATGCTTTTGTAATTATATTTGTCACTTACTCTTGATTTGCAAAGTCCACAAAATTACATGTCTTGTTGCTGTTTCCCACCTTGTCAATTAGATCTTTTGTTTCCTAAAATCAATGATCACAATAAAAGAGTAATTGCAATGTTGACAAGATCCAAACAAGCTAACAAGGAAAAAGAACATTTGAGAGCAAAAACAATAGCCACCCACAAAACATCAGGGCTTGGTTTTTGAAAGTATGATCAAGGCATAAATTTTGATCAGAACTTTAATTTGTTACTTTCAGTAGGATTTTCAAGTTACCTTTTATTCTCCTTCAGTTTTGACTTTCACCTACACCAACTTAAAAACTTTAACAATTTTGCACTAGAGGTAATCAAAGATCGATGCCTTCAATTAGCAAGAAATTGAGCTGTTTCTACAGCTACATGTAACACTGAACGAGTCACAACCATTAACCTTTATATTAAAATCAATATTGGCAAAATGTTCACGCTGAGGCAGTCCCTTTGAAAAATGAATACCCTTTTGATAAAGAAGAAAAGCAACGACCTCTATTAACTTTTAGCCAGGGCTAGACTGGTGTTAATTGATCAGCATTAAAACAACTCATCCCAGAGTATCAAATACAACACTTACTTGATTACACAGCTGACCATTATCTGTGTCATTGGAAACAACTTGAAACTCAGGCTCACCAGCAGTAACCAGGAAGCTTATAATGTCAAGGAAACAACACAAAAGGTACCTGCGTTTATGGTGCATTGGGAGGGGTTTTAACTGGGCGAAATGACCAGCTGTGAGCCTACCTGGTTTATTTGAACCTCTAGAAGAAAGTTCTTCTTAGAAAGAAGTTCAGTTCAAAACGTTTTTTTCTCACTTGCAAAAATCAGCTGCCCTCCTGCTGGAAATATCAATGAGACCCCCAAGGTGGCTGAGTAATTACAGCCAAGGGGGAGGGGGGTAGTTGGGCGGGGGAAGAAATAAAGTCTTCCTTTTCATGTTTTTTTCCTTGAATAGGGTGTCATTTTTCAGATTTGGGCTTTAAAAAGGGTATCAGTTTTTCCTTTTTTAGTTCTTAAACAGGGTTAGGGTTCAAGAACCTTTAGTGGCACACCCCTATCCAAAATTCGAGATAATAAGTCCCCCCTCCCCAAGGAAATTACAGGAAGGTGGCTGGGTGGGTAGGTACACTGTAGGTAGGTAGCTGTTACTTACCTACATCTACATGTAGGTAGGTAGCTAGGCACAAAGTTGGGTTGGTTGGTCAGTCAGGCAGTAGGTAGGAAGGGAAAGACGGGGGTAGATGGTTACACGTAAGTTTAAATAAAAAACATCCCATGTTTTCCTGAATAACAATGCATTTCCAATGTAAAAGGATACGCCAAGACGCTAACAAACCATGCAAACAGTATGAGCTGCAGCAGCCATGGAATAACAGGAAAGAACAAGGAAAACGGTATTGCAGATACAGCCCTAAAACAAGAACAGAGCTTAAAAACAAATTTCATCAACTGAAGAAAGAAACTTCCATGATAGTCACATTTTCATGATTACTACAAAAAAATGTACTGAGTACTCCTTCATTGGTTTTGTTGTTTAAGTGCAAAACTTTCTTCAAGTTATACTAGCAGTTGGGACAAAAGAGCACTTATGGTGTGGGAGAAGGGGGACAGGGGACAGGGGATGCAACAAACGTACATAAACTAACAAACAGACACGGAAAGACAGACACTGACCTTATAATCACAGTCAACACAAAAGTAAGAGATACCACTCTGTTTACTTCTTATCTTTTTATCATTTTTTATCTATTGCATTTGCAGGCCAGTAGTCATTACATTTACCTGCCACCCTCCTTGATTATTGCAATTGCAATGGAGATCCTCTTGTACAGAGCAAGTAGAATCAACACCAGAATTCCCAAGATTACGCTAAGAATAATGGCTACAAGATACGAAATGAAGAATGTATAATCCATGAAAAATTGTTAATAATACATTATGCCACTAAAAATATATAGTTAGTGCTAACTGATTGTTTTAAAGTTTTTGCACCTGGAGCAAATCTACAAGTGGCACCCCATCAGAATGGGAAAAATTGGTGACACCCAAATTAAAGTTCCTTCACCCTATTATAAACCTCAGGGACAAGTTCTATCTGTTTGTAGTATTTTGCTCAGAGGTGTATGAGTACATGTAATAATTATTGTCGTCTAGGCCAAAAGTCACACAGCAAAGAGTCATTTCACAACTACAGTAAATGATATTAATTTAAGACCAAAGTCCATAACTTGCATGTACCAGGCAGTGAATAAAGTTCTAATAAATGAGAATAAAAGGCAAGGGCGTTTTGACACCATGAAGGCAAGAAGCCATACTTACTCAGCCAGTACCAAGTTCTTTCGTTGTTCACATAGGTGTCAAGTCCAGTGGCTACAGACAGGACTGTGCTTGTGGTGTTACCAGAGTTAGATGATAGTTCCTTGTACTTTGTCCAAGAGTAGTATATAGCTACAAATATAGCATATTTACATCACTACACTACAACCATTTCTTCTGGCACTCCTTTTAATAAAAACCTCTCGTTAACTTTTCTTCTTTTCAACTCCCTCTACCACTACAGTAAAGGACCAATCACAGTCATGGTCAGAGGTAATTTATTTTAGTCTGCATTTACCAAAAATTGGCTTTCTAAGGACCTTGACTGCATATATACACATGTCTTGCTGTACAGACCATTCTCCATAAGACAGTTTTAATACATTGGCCTTGACTCTGCAACATTCTAGATCTAGAGGAAATGGCAGCAAAATAGTATTTTTGCCCAAACAACTTGTAAGAGTTTATTTTTGTAAGAAAAAACCTCATCGAGGGGCTGTGAATAAGTTTTATAGCAGATGTTCCAAATTTGAAAGTTGGTGGTATGCTACTTTTCGAGCGCCAAAGGCACAAGGTGGCCTGCCACTGTCTGCTCTTTACCCTTGAGCACTCTCCACCTTCTTTGGCATAGAAGCATTACACAGCAGCTACATGTATCATCAATCTATTTTTTTGAACTTACAGAAACCAAGGGAAGTCAGTACAGCATAGATTGTGATCCACACCAAAAGTCCAGCAATCCATCTGTGGCATAACAAAAATATTAATTGTACAATCACTTTTAATAAGTATTTTCAATCTACAGTTCATCCCGTCTATAACTGCAGCACCTTGGAACACACCACTCAAGGTCACTGCTCAACCCACACTTAACATATTCCTCCAGAAACTTTTCATGACTGAAAAACCCTGCATTTTGTATGTACATACAGTGGTGTTTATCATAAATAGAAATCTACTGTTGTAGTACATTACGCTCACCTCATTACAAAGATGAACAAGAAAGAAGCTACCATCGCAATTCCCATGGCTCTGTTGGACAGTAATGAAACAGCAAAGTGGCAAATAATGCTAAATTTACCATTTACATGTACATGTAAGAAAGAGGATATTGCATAACACATCCCTACTGTGCACGATTTCAGAGTCCTTAGTGCATGCAAATGAGCATATGCATGTATATAATTTAAGAAATTTCCCTAAAGTTAAGCTCAACAGCAAAATAAATGCTTGCATATTTTGCTTGAATGACATTCAACAATACATGCAAACAAAAGAGAGTCTATATGCAACCTACATGTGTGTGCTAACAATATTCTTAGAACATTGAAAGTTCTACTAGTTACAGGATAATACAACTCTTGCAGACTTCTTGCAAAGTATTAAATAAAATAACATACAGTTAATGGAATTATCGACAAACATGAATCTGTATAAAAGTTGCATTTCCTTACGCTAAAATCCAATACCATGATGCCTGCACATCTTGAATAACCTATATAACAAGGCAACAGAATTCTTATTATCAAACACTTTGCAAATCAAGTTGAAAATATAGTTTACACTAAAATAAATGGCTAAGAGACCACTTCCAAGTTGCTTTTTGCCTCTGTGTGAAAACAAGTTTAAGCGCAAAAATGTGCCCCCCCCCCTCCCTACAGATTCATTTTCATGCAAATCAAGCTCATTAATTTTTCATAACAAAGATTTTGCACAAAGACTCGTTTTGAAACAGAGGCAAAAGGTAGCTCAGAAATGGCCTTTCATGTTGACATTATTTCTAACCTTTTTACCCAGGTTCTGGAGATTGAGCAGTGCTTGAACAGCTCTAAATTAAGAAGAAAAAAAAAAACATTTCAAATAATATTTTAATCATGTTATAGGTTCATTCCACATATTTTGTCCCTGGATCATCTCAGTCTTTAAAAAGTCTTCAAAATGGCCTCAGTTATGTTTTACAATGTAGTACAGAGTCAAAATGTTGCTTTTCAGATGATGTTGCGCATTGACAAGACAACATTGCTTCATACATGTAAATTAAATCTATTATATCAAATCATGAAAGAACCATTGCGAAGACTACAAATAAACTGTTTGTTTAGCCACTTTAAGGTTGCCATTTTAGAGCAACTAAACGCCTTGTGGCTGAGAATCTCCATTCCAGCACAAAGCTGTTCTTTTCAAATTTGTTGTACTGGCCACTTGTGTCCATGTACTCCATCTCCTGGTGAAATGCCTAGCAACTACGCTACGAACAAATGAACAAATATATTCCACAGAGGAAAACACCATTCTCCTTTACTTTGAAAAGCCTTTCAAATAAGCAGCAATTGTTTTTACTTCATAGACACTTTAAGGGTAATTTGCAGCTTATGTTGTGTTCTGTTGCTGAGACTACACAAAAAGAAAAGAAATCTACTAAAATTTCCTGTAATTTCAGTCACAGTGATAGGATTTCTGTGACAAATTTCTAAAATTATTAGTTTTCATCATAAGAACAAGACATGTACTTTAGGGCGCGTTCGTTTGGGATCAATCCGGAATAAGAATAATTGGAATAATGCGAGTAAGCATTTGTTTGGGAGCTATCCTCATTCCGGAATATATACCTGGATTTCCATTCCGGCTATTCTGCTTCCAGGAGCAGAATAGCCGGAATATATTCCGGAATATATTCTTATTCCAGAATATCCCAAATGAACGTGCCCTAAGAATCCACTCTTTGTGTCCTCAACTTATACATTCTTAACCATTCCCTGCTCAGTTATTCTTGCCCAACATCAGTGGAACTGCATGGTACTAGTGAATTAATCTGAGCTTACAGAATTCAATAATCTAAGAAAATTTAGATAAATGGAGAAGCATTCTCAAGTCGAAAATAAATTTTCTGAGTACCCCAACAGGAGTCAACCCTATGACCTTCCAGAATACTGTTTGAAATTCTAACTACTGAGCTAATGCCGGTTCTTATTGTTCAGTACATTAACCAGCCCACCTTTTTTTTAATTTTAAAAAGATATAGTGTAGTGTGTGTAATTGTTTGTGGCAACCGTAAATCCTGTATAAGTAACAATGTATTAATGTTTTGTATAAATAAAGTCAGGGGAAAAAAAAAAAAAAAAGGTTCTTATGTGGGACACATGTCCTGGCATACTGCGAGGCTCAGGAACCTAGTCTACAACCTTGCCTGCCATGAGTCCTCCATAGCTCAGTGGTTAGAACATCCAACCGGTATTCTGGAAGGTCTTGGGTTTGACTCCATTTGGGAACTCAGAGCATTCAGAGAACTTCTCACTTAAGTTTGGTGGAACAAAAATAATAGAATTTCTGTGTAGTCTCCGCAACACCTACATAACTGTCTTTAATACTGTTGCATCCCACTCACGACTACATGTATTGTGTGCAGCCTTAATGGACATCTAACACACAAAAGCAGTCTGCATCTTCTTTGTAGTCGTCATTTTTAAATATATCACAATGAAGGTCTCGATCTCTAATGTAATTTCTGCAACTACAGAATACTAAATAAAACTGTCAAATTACCCTACAAAACACTGTATACAGTTTTATTTTAAATTGTAGTTACTGGGTTGCTTTCCAGTTTGGAACAAAATGCTAAAACTTACAAAGATCCCTCCTCAACATCTGTACTAGTGATATTTTTTCCATCTGCACTTTGTAAGTTCTCCCCCAAACTGGACACCAGATTTCCCACAACAGTAGGTATGCAACGATTAAGGACTAATCAAACAAAAGGAGACAAAAAGAAAATGATGACGACTACAAAGAGATGCAGACTGCTTTTGTGTGTTAGATGTCCATTAAGGCTGCACACAATACATGTAGTCGTGAGTGGGATGCAACAGTATTAAAGACAGTTATGTAGGTGTTGCGGAGACTACACAGAAATTCTATTATTTTTGTTCCACCAAACTTAAGTGAGAAGTTCTCTGAATGCTCTGAGTTCCCAAATGGAGTCAAACCCAAGACCTTCCAGAATACCGGTTGGATGTTCTAACCACTGAGCTATGGAGGACTCATGGCAGGCAAGGTTGTAGACTAGGTTCCTGAGCCTCGCAGTATGCCAGGACATGTGTCCCACATAAGAACCTTTTTTTTTTTTTTTTCCCCTGACTTTATTTATACAAAACATTAATACATTGTTACTTATACAGGATTTACGGTTGCCACAAACAATTACACACACTACACTATATCTTTTTAAAATTAAAAAAAAGGTGGGCTGGTTAATGTACTGAACAATAAGAACCGGCATTAGCTCAGTAGTTAGAATTTCAAACAGTATTCTGGAAGGTCATAGGGTTGACTCCTGTTGGGGTACTCAGAAAATTTATTTTCGACTTGAGAATGCTTCTCCATTTATCTAAATTTTCTTAGATTATTGAATTCTGTAAGCTCAGATTAATTCACTAGTACCATGCAGTTCCACTGATGTTGGGCAAGAATAACTGAGCAGGGAATGGTTAAGAATGTATAAGTTGAGGACACAAAGAGTGGATTCTTAGGGCACGTTCATTTGGGATATTCTGGAATAAGAATATATTCCGGAATATATTCCGGCTATTCTGCTCCTGGAAGCAGAATAGCCGGAATGGAAATCCAGGTATATATTCCGGAATGAGGATAGCTCCCAAACAAATGCTTACTCGCATTATTCCAATTATTCTTATTCCGGATTGATCCCAAACGAACGCGCCCTAAAGTACATGTCTTGTTCTTATGATGAAAACTAATAATTTTAGAAATTTGTCACAGAAATCCTATCACTGTGACTGAAATTACAGGAAATTTTAGTAGATTTCTTTTCTTTTTGTGTAGTCTCAGCAACAGAACACAACATAAGCTGCAAATTACCCTTAAAGTGTCTATGAAGTAAAAACAATTGCTGCTTATTTGAAAGGCTTTTCAAAGTAAAGGAGAATGGTGTTTTCCTCTGTGGAATATATTTGTTCATTTGTTCGTAGCGTAGTTGCTAGGCATTTCACCAGGAGATGGAGTACATGGACACAAGTGGCCAGTACAACAAATTTGAAAAGAACAGCTTTGTGCTGGAATGGAGATTCTCAGCCACAAGGCGTTTAGTTGCTCTAAAATGGCAACCTTAAAGTGGCTAAACAAACAGTTTATTTGTAGTCTTCGCAATGGTTCTTTCATGATTTGATATAATAGATTTAATTTACATGTATGAAGCAATGTTGTCTTGTCAATGCGCAACATCATCTGAAAAGCAACATTTTGACTCTGTACTACATTGTAAAACATAACTGAGGCCATTTTGAAGACTTTTTAAAGACTGAGATGATCCAGGGACAAAATATGTGGAATGAACCTATAACATGATTAAAATATTATTTGAAATGTTTTTTTTTTTCTTCTTAATTTAGAGCTGTTCAAGCACTGCTCAATCTCCAGAACCTGGGTAAAAAGGTTAGAAATAATGTCAACATGAAAGGCCATTTCTGAGCTACCTTTTGCCTCTGTTTCAAAACGAGTCTTTGTGCAAAATCTTTGTTATGAAAAATTAATGAGCTTGATTTGCATGAAAATGAATCTGTAGGGAGGGGGGGGGGCACATTTTTGCGCTTAAACTTGTTTTCACACAGAGGCAAAAAGCAACTTGGAAGTGGTCTCTTAGCCATTTATTTTAGTGTAAACTATATTTTCAACTTGATTTGCAAAGTGTTTGATAATAAGAATTCTGTTGCCTTGTTATATAGGTTATTCAAGATGTGCAGGCATCATGGTATTGGATTTTAGCGTAAGGAAATGCAACTTTTATACAGATTCATGTTTGTCGATAATTCCATTAACTGTATGTTATTTTATTTAATACTTTGCAAGAAGTCTGCAAGAGTTGTATTATCCTGTAACTAGTAGAACTTTCAATGTTCTAAGAATATTGTTAGCACACACATGTAGGTTGCATATAGACTCTCTTTTGTTTGCATGTATTGTTGAATGTCATTCAAGCAAAATATGCAAGCATTTATTTTGCTGTTGAGCTTAACTTTAGGGAAATTTCTTAAATTATATACATGCATATGCTCATTTGCATGCACTAAGGACTCTGAAATCGTGCACAGTAGGGATGTGTTATGCAATATCCTCTTTCTTACATGTACATGTAAATGGTAAATTTAGCATTATTTGCCACTTTGCTGTTTCATTACTGTCCAACAGAGCCATGGGAATTGCGATGGTAGCTTCTTTCTTGTTCATCTTTGTAATGAGGTGAGCGTAATGTACTACAACAGTAGATTTCTATTTATGATAAACACCACTGTATGTACATACAAAATGCAGGGTTTTTCAGTCATGAAAAGTTTCTGGAGGAATATGTTAAGTGTGGGTTGAGCAGTGACCTTGAGTGGTGTGTTCCAAGGTGCTGCAGTTATAGACGGGATGAACTGTAGATTGAAAATACTTATTAAAAGTGATTGTACAATTAATATTTTTGTTATGCCACAGATGGATTGCTGGACTTTTGGTGTGGATCACAATCTATGCTGTACTGACTTCCCTTGGTTTCTGTAAGTTCAAAAAAATAGATTGATGATACATGTAGCTGCTGTGTAATGCTTCTATGCCAAAGAAGGTGGAGAGTGCTCAAGGGTAAAGAGCAGACAGTGGCAGGCCACCTTGTGCCTTTGGCGCTCGAAAAGTAGCATACCACCAACTTTCAAATTTGGAACATCTGCTATAAAACTTATTCACAGCCCCTCGATGAGGTTTTTTCTTACAAAAATAAACTCTTACAAGTTGTTTGGGCAAAAATACTATTTTGCTGCCATTTCCTCTAGATCTAGAATGTTGCAGAGTCAAGGCCAATGTATTAAAACTGTCTTATGGAGAATGGTCTGTACAGCAAGACATGTGTATATATGCAGTCAAGGTCCTTAGAAAGCCAATTTTTGGTAAATGCAGACTAAAATAAATTACCTCTGACCATGACTGTGATTGGTCCTTTACTGTAGTGGTAGAGGGAGTTGAAAAGAAGAAAAGTTAACGAGAGGTTTTTATTAAAAGGAGTGCCAGAAGAAATGGTTGTAGTGTAGTGATGTAAATATGCTATATTTGTAGCTATATACTACTCTTGGACAAAGTACAAGGAACTATCATCTAACTCTGGTAACACCACAAGCACAGTCCTGTCTGTAGCCACTGGACTTGACACCTATGTGAACAACGAAAGAACTTGGTACTGGCTGAGTAAGTATGGCTTCTTGCCTTCATGGTGTCAAAACGCCCTTGCCTTTTATTCTCATTTATTAGAACTTTATTCACTGCCTGGTACATGCAAGTTATGGACTTTGGTCTTAAATTAATATCATTTACTGTAGTTGTGAAATGACTCTTTGCTGTGTGACTTTTGGCCTAGACGACAATAATTATTACATGTACTCATACACCTCTGAGCAAAATACTACAAACAGATAGAACTTGTCCCTGAGGTTTATAATAGGGTGAAGGAACTTTAATTTGGGTGTCACCAATTTTTCCCATTCTGATGGGGTGCCACTTGTAGATTTGCTCCAGGTGCAAAAACTTTAAAACAATCAGTTAGCACTAACTATATATTTTTAGTGGCATAATGTATTATTAACAATTTTTCATGGATTATACATTCTTCATTTCGTATCTTGTAGCCATTATTCTTAGCGTAATCTTGGGAATTCTGGTGTTGATTCTACTTGCTCTGTACAAGAGGATCTCCATTGCAATTGCAATAATCAAGGAGGGTGGCAGGTAAATGTAATGACTACTGGCCTGCAAATGCAATAGATAAAAAATGATAAAAAGATAAGAAGTAAACAGAGTGGTATCTCTTACTTTTGTGTTGACTGTGATTATAAGGTCAGTGTCTGTCTTTCCGTGTCTGTTTGTTAGTTTATGTACGTTTGTTGCATCCCCTGTCCCCTGTCCCCCTTCTCCCACACCATAAGTGCTCTTTTGTCCCAACTGCTAGTATAACTTGAAGAAAGTTTTGCACTTAAACAACAAAACCAATGAAGGAGTACTCAGTACATTTTTTTGTAGTAATCATGAAAATGTGACTATCATGGAAGTTTCTTTCTTCAGTTGATGAAATTTGTTTTTAAGCTCTGTTCTTGTTTTAGGGCTGTATCTGCAATACCGTTTTCCTTGTTCTTTCCTGTTATTCCATGGCTGCTGCAGCTCATACTGTTTGCATGGTTTGTTAGCGTCTTGGCGTATCCTTTTACATTGGAAATGCATTGTTATTCAGGAAAACATGGGATGTTTTTTATTTAAACTTACGTGTAACCATCTACCCCCGTCTTTCCCTTCCTACCTACTGCCTGACTGACCAACCAACCCAACTTTGTGCCTAGCTACCTACCTACATGTAGATGTAGGTAAGTAACAGCTACCTACCTACAGTGTACCTACCCACCCAGCCACCTTCCTGTAATTTCCTTGGGGAGGGGGGACTTATTATCTCGAATTTTGGATAGGGGTGTGCCACTAAAGGTTCTTGAACCCTAACCCTGTTTAAGAACTAAAAAAGGAAAAACTGATACCCTTTTTAAAGCCCAAATCTGAAAAATGACACCCTATTCAAGGAAAAAAACATGAAAAGGAAGACTTTATTTCTTCCCCCGCCCAACTACCCCCCTCCCCCTTGGCTGTAATTACTCAGCCACCTTGGGGGTCTCATTGATATTTCCAGCAGGAGGGCAGCTGATTTTTGCAAGTGAGAAAAAAACGTTTTGAACTGAACTTCTTTCTAAGAAGAACTTTCTTCTAGAGGTTCAAATAAACCAGGTAGGCTCACAGCTGGTCATTTCGCCCAGTTAAAACCCCTCCCAATGCACCATAAACGCAGGTACCTTTTGTGTTGTTTCCTTGACATTATAAGCTTCCTGGTTACTGCTGGTGAGCCTGAGTTTCAAGTTGTTTCCAATGACACAGATAATGGTCAGCTGTGTAATCAAGTAAGTGTTGTATTTGATACTCTGGGATGAGTTGTTTTAATGCTGATCAATTAACACCAGTCTAGCCCTGGCTAAAAGTTAATAGAGGTCGTTGCTTTTCTTCTTTATCAAAAGGGTATTCATTTTTCAAAGGGACTGCCTCAGCGTGAACATTTTGCCAATATTGATTTTAATATAAAGGTTAATGGTTGTGACTCGTTCAGTGTTACATGTAGCTGTAGAAACAGCTCAATTTCTTGCTAATTGAAGGCATCGATCTTTGATTACCTCTAGTGCAAAATTGTTAAAGTTTTTAAGTTGGTGTAGGTGAAAGTCAAAACTGAAGGAGAATAAAAGGTAACTTGAAAATCCTACTGAAAGTAACAAATTAAAGTTCTGATCAAAATTTATGCCTTGATCATACTTTCAAAAACCAAGCCCTGATGTTTTGTGGGTGGCTATTGTTTTTGCTCTCAAATGTTCTTTTTCCTTGTTAGCTTGTTTGGATCTTGTCAACATTGCAATTACTCTTTTATTGTGATCATTGATTTTAGGAAACAAAAGATCTAATTGACAAGGTGGGAAACAGCAACAAGACATGTAATTTTGTGGACTTTGCAAATCAAGAGTAAGTGACAAATATAATTACAAAAGCATTAATGACTGGGTAAAAGTTGAACAGGGTTGCCACAGGTCAGGAAATGGTCAGGGAAACCGAAAATTCTTCAAGGTCAGGGAAAAGTCTGGGCACTCTATTTTGAGTCAAGAAAACTTGACATTTTGAGGAAAAATTAAAGAAAATTAAAATAACTTACCACGACTGTTTTAATACCATTAAGTGCTAGAAAAAATATTCAGGGTCACAGATCTCAATGATGAACATGTATTTGCTTAATGATGAAGGAAATTTGTTGAAGATTTTTCAATTTTTAGTGGAAAGGAAGGCTGTAAGTTGAGGCCAGAATGCGCTACTATGTAACCAAGTGCATAAAGAAAGCAAACAAGCGTCTGTATTTCATAGTACTTTGAAAGCGAGCAAACGTTCCACCAATGACATCTAGTGACATTGTAGCTTTTCATTGTACCACCATAAGACCTGGCTGTGCACCAGTTTATCATCATGAGCTACCGCAATATCTTAGCCATGACACTGAGAGGGTCCAGAAGATGGTACTCTATTATTTCCTCTTTTCAGTTGTCTTATCTGAGTGCCTAGCTAAGTTCGGTCTGGACACACTCTTCGTTGAGCTATGCAGTAAGCTATTAAACCCATTACATTAAGTCATGGGCACACCCACACCATGCCTTGCACGAATACCATCCGATTCAAACAGTCATACATTTATCAATAGTGTGTGTGCGGAAAGTTCCTAAATGCGTTTCATATGTACATAGAATTTTTAGACACTAGAATTTACTAGATTTTAATATTGGATTGAGATTTGGGACACCAACATGACCGACTTTTCATTGTTCAGGGTCACCAACATGGCGGTTGTGACGTCATATGCATATGCTCTATCATAATTATAAAGAGCAGTAATTAAGTGTACTTTGTAGAAAGAAATGATGGTAGATGAATACATGCTTAGTTTGCGTAAAACTAAGAGAAAGATCAGTAATCAGTCAGTGAGATACAAGCCGAAATACGAGACAGAGAGATCTCATCATTCAAGGTTTTATAAAGCTCAGTCCAAACGGAAAATGTCTGGGGATCAAACATAATCAGACACTGATATTGATGTTGCACTTGGTGGTCAAGTGTTTGTCGTCGTTCAAATTTTATGAAACACGATCAAACAAGGCTGGTGTCCAAACAAAAAACTCTTTGGTCACCAATTAAGTTTTGATCTGGTTTGATCGTCAATTCCCGTTTGGACAGGGCTTGAGCCAACTGACTTCATACAAAAGTACAACCTGAAATGTCAGCCTAATCTCCTGCCCGGGGAGATGAACGCATGACAAATACTCTATCACACTGAATAACCTGTCACTTGACACTCAAAACGTTTTGTAAGTTTTTGTCTTTTTTGGTTGGTTTTTCTGTGTTATCCCGATTTTTGGTAGAGCTGTAACACTAGTATTCTAACTACTCATTTTTCAAGTTTAAATTTACACTGATGAGCTGGTGTTTTGTTCTGTCTTTCTTCACAGTCACCTGTTCCGCTTGCAAGTATACCATCTGTTCGGCTGGTTCTGGATCATGAATTTTATCATAGCTCTGGGACAGTGTGTGCAGGCCGGAGCATTTGCCTCTTATTACTGGGCTTGGGACAAGAAGCATGTGAGTGCAATACGTATGGGTTATTGACCAAGTGTGAGGTCAAGATGGCTGGATATTGGCCAAGTTCTTTTTTTGCGTGTTTATGGACCGAGACGAAGTCGAGGTCCATAAACTCGCAAAAAAAAGAACGAGGCCAATATCCAGCCATCTTGACCGAACAAACTTGGTCAATAAAGGATTTATTATATGGCTTTTGGTGAAATTTTGCTTTCGGGATGCAGCGGGTAGTCCTGAGCGGGCAAGATGGCTCCATCTTGCCCGCTCGGGTAGCCAATCACTGCGCGCGATTTGGTTCATCTTGCCCGCTCGCGGAGCTAGCCATATAATAATGAAACATAATGAATCACTTCTTTCTTTTATTATAGTTTACTGTAATTGATTTTTAACAACGTATTTTTTGACCCATTTTTTGTCGGATTTCCAAACTTTGAGCTATACAAACGTCTACAAGTACTGTTTTGGTGCTTCTATATTTAATCTCTCTGCTTGTCCAGTTCATTTTCTTTCAAGTGGTGGGTTAGCAAGCTTGGCCTTTAGTTACAATAAAAGCTTATTCTGGATTAGGTAATTCTGTTTTTAGCAATTCGATGCATTAAGTAATAAAGAGAGGTAGTATATGTTGATGCATTGACGCACATTGTTTCATTTCTTTTATTTATTTGTTTATTTTTTTTATTTTGCCATTTGTAAATATATTTGCAAAATATCAATGGATGAGGCAAGGAAGCCCAGGGAAGCCAATAAGACTTACGTAAAGGATTACTTTAAACTGTACCCAAGAATTGACAAAAGAATATAAAAAGCTGTCATCGGCACACAAAGCGATCATATAATGCAGCATAAAAAACAGTGAAGCAAAGCTAAATGCCCAAATTCGCAAAAGCTTATGAGGACAAAAGTAGAGGTTCTGGATTGGATATAACTGAAAACTGTTGCCAGTCACCTAAAGGTAAGGTAAAGGTAAAGTCTGCATACGAGTCAAGTGGCCCACCAGTCCGGAGCTTATCCCGGTTTCTATAGCATGAAGCGACTAGAAATATTTCTTCTCCCCCTGGATGGGATGCTAGTTCATCGCCGGGTTAAAGGAACAGTATAACCTACAGTCTAACTGAACTCAGTTGTGCTTGTTTGTCAGGACCTGCCAAAATTTGCCGTGACGGCCTCATTTTTCCGCACATTAAGGTAACGTTGACAGTTCTTTTTGTGTTACTCCAATAACTGGCTACTCTAGATTGTCTTATTACTCTTTTACATTCATACTAATGAGTTATGAGACTGCTACACTACCAGAATGGGAACAATATACTGAGTTTTCCCGTGTGATACACTCTAGGTACCACACTGGCTCACTCGCCTTCGGATCACTAATCATTGCCATTGTACAGCTGATAAGGGCAGCTCTGGAATATCTTGATCACACCCTTAACGGTACTGTTTGCTTCAGTTTCTAAAGTTTTATTTCTTTGGAAATTGTTTTGTTGGCTATGACGTTTGTGTGGGTCTTACATAATGATGAGTTTGTTGTTGTTGTTTTTGTAGGGCCTGGGGAGCAGAGTGAGATAAAAAAGTACCTCGTAAAGTACGTTCACAACTACATGTATTCTGTCTTAGTTTCACTCGGGCATGATGTTTCTTGCAAACAAGTGCAACGCAACCTTATACCAGTAATTTCATCACATCTCAGTTCGTTATGTTATATTACAATAGCCGCTTGAAAGCTGTCAAAAGTAAAATGTTGTCTTATTCTAATTTTTCAGGTGTCTCAAGTGCTGCTTTTGGTGCCTGGAGAAGTTCCTGAAGTTCCTCAACAAGAATGCTTACATCATGGTGAGAAAAATTTTGGGTGATAATGTAGCCTGGATATCAAATCGTTATCCCTTCTTCAGTGATTGAAGAACCCACGTTATGCTCTCAGAACATCTTTCGCAAGGCTTGTGTAATTTTGTAACCATTGGTCGATGGTGTTGAGTGTTTCACAAAAACATGGCATGGCACGACTCTGCCGCAAACCATATTCGTGGTTAACAAATACCCATAAGGTTCAAATTTCTATATTAATTTTCATTTGTTTACTGTATTGTTCACATTTGATAAGCCCTCAGTCTGGCTTCCAACAGGACTTCTTACCTCTGCTAATCAAATTGAATTCTTTCTTTATTATAGTATGTAGTTAACTTGCAATGACCAAATATTAATTCAAGCAATACTACATCATCTCTTCTTTGCTCGTACGGACATTCGTGAGACTGCAGTTTTATTCAGTTAGGAAGTAACTGACCAACTCATTTGATACAGATTGCAGTGCACGGCGACAACTTCTGTACCTCAGCCAAAAATGCTTTCTTCCTTCTCATGAGGAATATTGTGAGGTGAGTTTAGATGGGAGGTGAGATTGTGCTTAAGATCCTGTAGCTTAGAAAACGAAATTATGAGACAACTTTCAAATAAATTTCGAATTTGTTATCTTGCTTGCCGAATGCATATTTGATTTTTAGAAAAGAGGACTGAAATTTTCATCATTCCCAAGTGTTCATTGTGCTTGTTCATTGGTTTTTATTTTATTCTTTCAAGGGTCGTTGTATTGGATAAAGTGACAGACTTTGTTCTGTTTCTTGCCCAGTTGACCATCGTGGCTGGTTTGGGTGAGTTTTGTATTCGCTTCTGTCATTTCAGGGTAAGGAATGACTTTGGTAAACCAAGTGAAGAGTCTTATATTGAACTGCAGGAAAAAGATATTCTAGATGAAAGATCTTCGCAGTTACGGCGAACGCAACTTTGGCAGTTGCAAAAATTAACTTGGATAAAATAAAATTAGGCTTAAAGGGGGTTCGAATACATGACCCCTGCTATAGCAATGCAAATCTCTACCAATTAAAGTATACAGCCCACTAGGAGCTGGTCAGTTTGTGAGTTTGTAATATAACAAATAACGACAACCATTGTTTGAAAGACTCAAACTTAATCGTAGGGTCTTCTGGAATATCCTGAAACTAGTTGTTACGAACCCCTGTTGTACTGATAAGGAACACTTGACTGCCATTCCTTGACCCATTCACCGATTAAATATTCTTGTTAGTTAATGTTGTGATTTACACGATTAACTAGGGACCCCGGACACCATTTTAATATAGAGTGGTAGGCTTAAAAATGTGGCCAAGACAATCAAGCTTAACACCTACCAGCTCCTCCCGTTCTGCGTTCCCTGAGTAACTTCGTTTTATTTATTATTATTTTTCGGTTATCTGATCGTCTTTGTACAGGCATTGGAAGCTTTTATTGGTTCGAGTGGAGTCAACAAGGAGAAGCGCTCAATTATGTCTTTGCTCCTATCCTAGTAAGTATTCCCTAAACTGCTGTTTTTTTGTTTTTTTTTGCTGTTCATTTTGTCTTGTATTAAGTAACAGGAATGCAGCGATCTTGGTGTATAGTTCCCTCGTTACTGCTCTCCTTACAGATTCTGAAAATTATTATCATGATTATTGTATTAGGGCAGCTGTTTTAAAATGTTTTCAATGTATGTGCTAAAATGTATCTGCATTTGGTTTGCTAGATTATCGTTGTTGGGGCGTACGTAGTAACTTCAGCCTTCTTCAGCGTCTACAACATGGCTATCGATACGATCTTCCTTTCATTCTGTAAGTACATCTCTGGTTTAGACGAGAAGGATAGGTACATGTAATTAATAGGGGCCACTGGGCATACAGGAGGTCGGAGGGAAAAGGGTTTGTGACCACAAAGCGGCGGGGATCGTAGAGGAGTTTGTCGTAAAATGAGGCGGAACGTTGCGTCTGTGTCTGCCCTATGTGGCTGGCTGTCTGGCGGTCTGTCTGTCTGTTTGGTTGGCTGGCTGGTAAGCAGTCTCTACCAGTCTGCCTGTCTGTCTGCCTGTCTGTCTGTCTGTCCGTCTGTCTGTCTGTCTGTCTGTCTGTGT
>JAHPZR010041582.1:0-5000 GCA_019787425.1 Platygyra sinensis | reverse complement strand
ACAGTGACAAAATAATTAATCTCCTGTGTGTCGCCGCAGAACGGACACTTCCCTTGCAACGCGCCCTAGGATACTTACACCATTCTGACCGCTCAGAGGGAGAAGTAAGAGACAATCCTCACTGCTAGCCACCACAAAGTTTTTAAAACAATCATTATTGTTTCTCACACAGTTCATCTCGTTCCATCAACTCAGTAAAAGACAAAGAAATTTTGCCTGAGGCGCGCATCTGCTCAGAGACAAGTGTATGTACACAAGCTGATATTTTTTTCCTTCTCTGTAAAATAAGTCAGGATAATGCTTCTCTCTTCTTTCAGTTTTGTTTGTATGTTCACCCACTTCACTATTCCCTTAAAAAATCACCATAATCTTGACAATGATGTCATTTACTGGACACCCATTCCATGCCTTGAGTTACATCTGAGGTCAAAAAAAATCAATTGTCTCATGAACAACACTGAAGTTTGTGCGGATCAACTCACTTGACGCTTGTCCCTTAGTTATAGGCACTTGATACTGATGGCCAAAATTAATAATTGAAAACACAGTTCTCGATAGTCACAGTATCCTTTGTGAAATTACAGCCACTCTTTTCAAGCCTGGCAGTAAAAGATACTCTGCATGTTGCAATTAAAATTATGGCCAATCTACCTCTGTAACTTAAAACATTTCCAGTTTGTAAATGTTACTTTACTACTCCTTCCATAACAGCCACAGTAGCTTATTCAAGATCTATTCTGATCAAATGTTCGTTACTCTCTCTCATGCCCACCTTTTCTAGAAGTGAACGAAAAAGAACGGGCTTGATGCTAGCAAGTATACTTTGTGAGCTTTGAAGCTCTTCGCCCTTTTACTGCGATTGTCACATCACAGAGAAATATCATTTCTTCTCAGGGTATGAGACGCTGGTAAGCTCATGACGATACTAAGTGAAGGTCGTGTGCCCGCCTGTTCATAGGCTTGGATAAACCGTCGCCATGTTGTTGTTGTTCTGGTCGAACACTCACAGCCGGAACCAAACCGCTCGGAACAGGTCCCCAGTGTCGCTCACGAGTCCCCCACTGTATACTTTGCGAAAATCGAGCGATTCGGAGGAGACCGCTCGAGGGAAAAAAAAAAAGATAACGCGGAAAAATGGCGGAAAAAAGTTGACGACTCCAAGTTTTTTTTGGAAAAATTATATCTGTCTGATCACTAGACTCTACAAAGTAAGTTGCACCAGACGAAATCTTTGCGCATAAATTAGTGATTTATCGTAAGATTTTCTACCGTTAGATTGTACACTTTGTCGTGTTCTGCGTAGTTTAGGACGGACCATTTATCCGACTCCGGTTCCACCGCGTGGAAACTAGGCAGGGAAAAAAGGTCGTTTTTGCCCCACGGCTGTCACCAAAATCAGTTACTTTTCGCCTAGCAAAACAGTATCCATCACAAAGCAGATCCCTCAGGCAAAAGCCGTAGTATTTTCTTTACTTTAGAAAGCAATGAGGAGGAATAGTTTCCAGAAGTGTGCTCTATGTCTGGTTTTAAACAATACTTGATAAAGGTGTGTTGGCAGGAAGTGAGAATTCACTTTCAAGTTGTGATCCGGTAGCTAGTGGGCGTTGTTTACATTACAGTATATCTTGGCCCGCTCCCTTAAGTGGACTTTTTTAAGTGGCGTGCTAAACTGTTGACGATATGTGTCATCTGACCTTGGTTTTTATGAGTGGATTTTAGTATTCAATTCAATTCATTTTGTTTGCCCTAAAATCAGCTACAGTACATTTTTTACCAGTTGAACTTACGTTATTACTTGACTAAATAAATCGCGTTGCTTTGAGCTGGATAGTAGCCACCAGCTGAACTCAACAGGAATTTAAAAAAAAAAAGTTTAAAACCGCGCTCTTTTGTAACTCTTTTTACGCTCAAAAAAACAAACATTACGTCAGATTTAGCAACCAACGTTTTGCGAGGGGGGAAAGGGAAAACGAAAAACACATTACCTGTGGAAACAAATTTAAAAGATTGGAAAATATAGAGATATGCTGATTCAAAGTTGCTCAGTGCCTGGGTTGTAAGAGAGTTTCACATTCTTTGCCATCTAGCGTGGTTGCGTGATTTGTAAAGCGGAGACTTTGTTTCCGAAGCCTCCGCACCCGCGGAAAGGAAGGAAATAGGCGTCTCATCCCACACTTGGAACCTTTTCAAAACGAATATAGGTTATATTTGCGTATGTTCAAAGCCCCAAGGTTTTATTTTTTCCCAGGAAAAGGTCTCCACCATTGCTTCTGGCGAAGTAAGAGTATAAACACGATCTTGTTTCATTCACCGTAAAGGGCATTTCAGTAAACACAATCTTTTATTTAGCTACCAACAGCAGGAAGTCCATGGCTCGACGACAGAACGTATAACTACCTTCAGTTTAGCGCATGTGAATGTGCCCTTCGAAAAACGTGAAACATGCAGGTCCAAAACGAAAATACTAAGAGCTTAACGCGGATAATTTCAGCCCCTCCTAGTAGACCAGAACTGGTCCTACGTTACATTTCTTTATCCTTGCCAAAATGCCTTGACGTGCATCTCCGAGGGTATTTTGGACCCCCAATTTTGAACAACAATAAACCCTCCCCATACTACCCCGCGAGTTTATTTTATAATTTCGCATCACACCTAGACAAAAATCTACCTGAGGGGAGGTCATGAAAGAAAAAAAAAGAGCTGAGAAATGGCCTGGTAATTGGCTGGATGATGACATCATCCGTGGAGGTTTGGCGATTTGTAACCCGACCACAAAACGAAAAAAAAAAAAAAAACCCGAAGGCATGAGCAAGGAAACCGCCCATGCCTCGGCTGCCGGTTTTAAAAAAATAAAACATGGCGAAGGAAGTTCAGTAGCCCAGAAAAACTGGAAACCCTCTAACACAAAGGCGAGCGTCTGCAGACCTCAGAGCAACGAAATTAGCAACTTATACAAATATGCGTTCCACTCTTTTATAAGATCCACGGTTAGACTACTGATGCAGTTCTAAAATAGGCCTTTCCCGAATTACCTCGGGCTTAAAGACACAAAGGTTCTTTTTCACAAGCGAGTCTTGGTGCTAATCTTTTCATTATTGCAAATCAATTTCATAACATGGAAAATGAGTTTAATTTGCGTTGTGAAATTTAAAACTTGAATTGCCATATCGAGGATAAAGCCACCAAGACTCACTTCGGGAAAAAGAGGCCTGGAGGTTATTCGGCAAAGAGCCCTTTATGTACCATAGGTATGTGTAGGGTTAAGACAGTGCCAGCTACTGAATAAAATGTAATTTTTTCGCAAATCATGAGGTATTCTGGGACATCTGCCTATAGCTCATAATTCCCTGTGTATACTGTAGTCAACATAGGTGGGAAAGCTAGTTCATGTACTGAGTGTGTATTCAGTGTAAGTCTTTGCAGAAGCCACAATGGCAATTGGGCAATTTTGCCGGGCTCTTACGTTCGGGTAGAAGACACTGACACACTAAACAAAAGAACGCCGCTAAACAACACCTATGTCTCCATTGTCTTCCGCGTCTTTTGTCTTTTTGTCTTCTATTTTTTGTATGATCAGCTGTGTCTTCTAACACGAAAGTAAGAGGCCCAAAACACACACTTTTTTCCTCTGTGTATCTCCATGTCCAGTAAGCGTCCCCAAGCATTTTAGAAAAATATACCAAGTTATAATTGACGCCATTGACAAAATTACTTGTTTTTTAGAAAGAAAAAGAAATGGCTTGTGGGGACAAGTTTTTGTTCACAGCCTGCAAAAAAAAAATAAAACAGGCAAAGAAGGTTTCTAACAACTTCACTTTGTTTTAGATCTGTTCAATGACCGAGGAGAAGCGTCTGTGCAAATATCAAAAAAGCAAACTGTTTGACACTGTGGTTATAGTTCTCATGCGACTAATAGTTCCACAAAATGATGTGCTTTTTTTTAACACGCCCCGCACGCATATAGTTGAGGGAGTGATGGTCTTGTTCGCACACACAAACCCCCCCATAGAATCACACCCCACCCACGACGTCATACATCTTGAGCTGTTTCATTTTCTTACAAATGCGCTGGCGAATACATTTTTCAGAAAAGCATAAAGGGAAATTCCGCACCTCAGGATTAGGGATGTACCTGGAAGGCTAAGTGGGTTTTCCTGTAAAAAATGGTCCCAGCCCCGGTGACAGGACCCATATTCCCTTTACTATAAGAAATGCTTCTTAATTTTCTAGGCATTGTGGTCTCTTTAATTAGGTCCAAGTTGTGAAGATTCTTGCCATGACACTTTCTGTATCCCCACACATCGCAGCACACACAGACCCCCCCCCGATTCACAGCTGTTAACACTGGCTCACACAAGTACTGTTAGAGTCACAGGAAAAGAAACTGATCCACTTCTCACCACAGACGACGGTGCGAGAGCAGATGTTAAGCTAGAACAAATGTGAGTGTAGTGACAATCGTTCGAGGGAAAACATTTCAATATGTGAAATTGCGCACCCCTGTGAGGTACCACCCGTCTGCTTTGAAATGTAACATAAGACCATTTTTATGTTCACAAAAGCTTGAGTTTGGACCAGATCAGGGATATACAAAAAACTTGTACTCTCATAATGTTAAGTCCAGATTAACTTGTACTTTCTCCCTTGAATCAACACCTCATTGAATTTTTAGAACTGAGGACTGTTGAATTTGGGTGAATTTATTATTTTTATTAGACTTTTGAAACCCTTTTTTTTTTTTTTAAAATCTCCAAATTAGAATTGCTCCTATTTGGCTTACCATTTGCATTTTATTGCCCTTGCCTGGGGCATCAAAGGAACTGGGGGTGTACATTCAGCAACAAATAAAAGCATGCAGCCATTAGTATTTACAGAGACAGTGCACACTTCCATCGACTTCATTAGACAGTTGTGTACAAAAAAGACCATAAAATCAAAAACACTCAATAATATGCTGCTTTTTTCATGTAAAAAAGGAAAAATATACAGGGCTTGAAGTT
>JAHPZR010041581.1:5000-20445 GCA_019787425.1 Platygyra sinensis | reverse complement strand
GATGCCATTCATAGTTTGTCAATTAATCTCAGGTTTATAATTCCTATTATTATAAGGGTCCCCAGGCCACTCCTCCACAGGTGGCTGGCCTTGCTATCAACTCGCCCCTTTGGGGCCATGGTCTCCCCATACCTAATCCCTTGCACCTCCTGTGGAGACCTGGCCTGGGCTACCCTGTTTTACTTAGTTTATGGCCCGAGGGGTGGGGGTACTACCTTGTATGGCCAAAATAGGTATGTGCGGCCCCAAAGGGTATGGTTTTTCAGTTGTTTTGGTCATAAATAGGGTACCGATTTTAGCTGATTTTGGTCATAAATAGGGTATGGTTCTTGTACTCTAGCCTTGATATGGGTATGTTTTTAAGAAGACGCCACTTTTTCATCCTTATTGAAAAGAAAATCAGAAAAAGCCCTTCACAAATTATGTTTACGGTAATTTAAAATTGGTCTGAACTAGGGATCCAGTTATAATGCAGGTCTGAAACAGGATTTTGATGTAAGGGTCGGGTCATAAATTGGGTTTTGAATTTTTGGTCAGGTCATAAATAGGGCAGGGAATATCGCAGGTTTTGGTCATAAATAGGGTAAGGGTTTTGGGAAGCGGGCCGCACACCCCCACCCAATTTTTCTGTGAGTACCCCCCGGGGTTTATGGACCCCACACAGGGGACTTTCTCATCATACTTAGTGTTGGTGGGCAGGAAATAGCTGCCTGCAGCAACCCTTCAGCCCTGTGCAGGAGTCCCGCCAGGGAGGGGACATTTGTTCTCTGGTTGGGTTAACTCGGCCCAATGTAATTATTCGAGCAACAATGTCCTCCTTGCGCATGGGGCACCACCCCCCTCAGCATGGCGCCATGTGCCGAGGCCTCCCATCCGGCAGGTTTTGCCCGGTCGTCGGGCTTTTATCCTAGTCTTGCCAGTAGATTCCCTGTCCACTATTGCCCACTGCTTCGTCTCGTGTCATCATTATTATTAACTTAGAGTAACACGGCGCGAGCTAGATCTTGCCACATGGTATGACTTGTACGTGGCTAAACTACAGAAACTATCCACAAATATCTTGAAAAAAATCTCACCTAAGTGTCCATATCCTACAACACCAACTTTTCGTCTTTTCCCGTTTTCATTATTCATGTTGTTCGGTGCTTTAACCAGCTAGTAATGGTAATACGGAGCGCAAGGAGAGCACCGGTTCGAGGGAGTTTGTGAGCCACTGCTCTAATGTCCAGCGGAAGCGTTGTCAATAGCAACATTATCAAATCACGATTTCAACCTCCATCTTGTTGAGTTTTCGAGTTTGGTACAATTTCTGAGAGAATATGCCTCCGAAGAAAAAGAAATCAGGCAAGAAAAAAACTTGCGAAGATGACTGAAGAAGAGAAGCTTCTGTACATGGAGCAGAAACGGTTAGCAGAAGAAGAAATGAAGAAGAAAAAAGAAGATATGTTGACGCAGTTTTTGAAGGTACGTTGTGGACTTGTAATCAGCTGGATAGCCTTGTCAATATTGAATCACGATATTTAAACTAAGTTTCAGGATAACGCTGTTCAATTTTGTGTAGTGAATAAAACTGAGTAATGGTCAACTCCTTTTTTTAACTGCTCTCATTTTAAGCTAAATCACTGGCCTTGAAGGGCCCAAGATTGGATTTGTAAATAACAAATTCATTATCCGAGTTCAAATTGTCTGTTTTTATAATGCTGAATATTTTAATTACTGTGCCTTTCAATAACATGCGGGCTCTAAAATTCGGAGCTCAACTGACAAATGCATGTTTTACTACTGTCAATCAAACGTTCGGCGGCTCCTCCCAGCTTTGGACTACTGCCAAGCATGTGGTAATCAAATCATTTAGCACAGTTCAGACAACAAAACTACGCTCAGCACTAGTCGTATGCTGGGAGGAGCCACCAAACATTTGATTGACTGTAGTGAAAAACCCATTGTTGACCTTTGAATTTTAGAGTCGGCATGTTGTTGAAAAGTGCAGTAACACCAGTGCATGTACCATTTAGCCAAATAAACAAATATTAGAGGTCTGTCCACATGCATAAGAGAGTATTAATTAGATAAAAAGTGTAATTGCTGAATGTTCTGTTATTCATTTAGGTGTCATGGTATTTAGCGGTACTGTGCTATTTGGGGTATAAATGAAGAAACAAAATAATTATGTAATTAGAACTGAAAATATCTTACAAATCCCGACTGAATTACGGTCGTTTCGCCTCAAGTTCCATTTTACCCCAACTCAAAGTCATTTTGGCCTGACCAAAAGTTAGTTTGCCTGAAGTTTATTCGTACAATTTAGAAAGCAATAAATGGTTAACTTGAACAAAACAAGCACCTAAACCTAAACTTAGTCATGACAGTCGTAACTAGAAGCTTAAACTTAAATGTTTATACTTAAATGAATCATAATATACATGTAACCTAACTTGTCCATTTAGACTCAATTGCTCTTTAACCACACAAATGTTTAGTAAAATGGTTTAAATGGTTTTTGATACTCTACAGGTAAAAGCCGTGGAAGGTTTGTTAAGTTTTACAAATACGATCTTACAAAGGTGACATTTAATTCCTCTAGTAATTTGTAAATACACTGCAAATTACTTTAAACGAAACAACTTTAAATTTGAGGCATACCGGTAATGACTTTATGCTGGGATGAAACGACTTTGAGTTGGAGCAAAATGACTTGGAGTTGGGATGAAACGAGTTTGAGATGCGGCAAAACGACCTGAGGTGAAATGGACCTGGAGCGAAACAACCTGTTTCCTCCCCACTAGTAGGAAGCTGTCGGGTGTCATAAACACTCAGACCCCTCAAAATTAAAAAAAAGATTTAAACACATCTCAGTTCTTGTTACCTAAAATGTTTTATGGTCATGTAATGTTCATCACGGTAACAGCCAGAAAGGAGCAAGATAATAATCTACTCCTGTTTATCTCTGTCACATAGATCAAACAGTGAAAAACTAAAAACCCTGAAAACTCAGACCCTGAAAATGCAGATCCCAAACACTCAGACCCCTTGCAATAAAAAAAAGAAAAAGATTTAACGTCTCAATTCTTATCACCTGAAGTGTTTTATGGTCGAAAATTGTTCATAGGCAACAGCCAGAAAGGAGCGAGACATATCTGTCTTTTCCAGTTTATCACTGTTGTGTCTGGTGGGACTACAACTCACTTGACATATAGGGACTCTGTTTTTTTATTTCTTCGCTTAAAAAATGACCAGCAAATGTCATCAAAGTGTTGACTACTATTTTGAACCTTGTTAGTTTTCACTTTTTTATTAGGGAGCTTTAGATTGGACTACGAGTACGAGATTGAGTACGAGTACGACTTTTCAATTCTGGTTTTCAGGCTTCACATTATCACAACACATACCCATTTCAGCCCGTGAGCTACTCTCTCCAACTAAACCCAACATGAAGAAGGAGGGCTCTGGAAATGTCACTGGTTTGAAATTCGAAAGTCGTACTCGTACTCAAACTCGTACTCGTAGTCCAATCTAAAGCTCGCTAATGATGCGATGGAGATAAACCGAGAAGATAAATATCTTGCTTGCTTTGAGAATGACTGATAGTTATAAACACTGGGTGACCATGAAAACGTTCTAGGTGATAATAACAGAGATAAATTTAAATCCTTTTTTTAATTTCAAGGGGTCTGAGCTTTCAGGGCCTAAGGTCTGAGGTCCCAAGTCTAAGTTTACTGGGTCTGAGTTTTCTTGACACCCGAGAGCTAACCAGTTGGACTATAAAATGTTAAAAGGGGCTCAGTCACGGTTGAACGGTTTGAAAAGTTTAGCTAAACTTTTCAATTTCATTGTTTGCAATCCGTGTCAATCTTCTCCATCCTTAACCATCCTTTTTCCTTTGTGGTTTATTATTGTCTCTTTGATGTTTATCTATCTTTTGTAAAGTATTATTTACAGGTTTCCTTCAATTTAACGGCAATTTTGTTGATGCTCAAAATAACTCAAAATACCTTTACTATGATAAAATTTTTACCCCTTGATATTTTAGGTGTATCACATAGAATTCTATGAAAGAATCAAAAGGCCGTTTACTGTTTGCCAATATGTGCATTAGTTCTGGAGATATTTAAGTTTGAAAAATGCGTGAAATATGCAAATGAGATGACTGATGATGTCATACACTCAACCCAATATTATCTCCAGTACATAAATAGAGCTATCTTGGCCAATTTGCGGTGCAAATCATTGAAACTTGCCAGGCTAATAGTTCTACAGGAAACACACCTGTGGCTATAAAAATTCTGTTCCCATGGCAACTTACTCTGTTCCAGTCCCCACCCACTTGATTTCAATATGTTAGTGATTTTCAGCTCGAAAGACGCTAAACAGGGCCACAAACTGGAGCTAACATATTTATATGCCTGCTGGATCATGCATACAAGGCACCATTTGCAAATATGAAAATAGAACGCTGAAGGTGGGCAGAAATGCCTTTAATATTGGGGAGGTCTGGAACCCAGTATGTTGCCATAGTAACAAAACTTTTAAGCTCATATTGTGCTGCACCTTTAGTAGAACCTTGCTGCAAAGAATCAAACATTTCTGTTACAAATTGGCTGAGATATCTTTTTTCATCATATTTGATCATAATTTGGTTGAGTATATGAGGTCATCACTTGGCTAATTTGCATATTTAAAAAACTTGAATATCTCTGGAACAAAAATAGATATTTGAAAAAAGTAAATGGCATTTTTCTTCCCATACAGACTACTTGTTTACGTTTTGAAATGGCTTCAATAGGAAAGATGCGATTTTCGTCATAGTACCACTTTGTTAAAAAAGCAACAACCGGAATGATGATCCTGCTGGTATATGTTGGATCAATGTAGTGATCTAATCGGCTTCACAAATAAAATGAAGAATATGAAGGCAGAAACCCACACAATGTAGAATGTTTTTTGAAGGTGTGCTATATTGGCTATTTACGTGACATAGAGCAGTTGAATTCAGGACCACTGAACATAAATCCATCTAGTGGCAGAGAGGTTATGAGAGTATGGAGTGACAGAAAAAATAAGATGAATAAACTTTGCTTGTCAATTTCTAAATCTCAGAATTTGTTCAGTAAAAATAACTGTGCTTCACAGGGAAGTACCAAAAGCAATAGATATCCCAGCTGTTATACAGTGCCACAATATATTTTTGTTTTCTTTTTCCTGGATATACTTTTAAGAAATAGAAAACATGTACCGTATTTCTATCGAGTTATACAAACACAAGTGGAAGTTTGGGAGAACAAGAAATGCTGTGGGAACACGAGCCGCAGGCGAGTGTTTCCACAGCTTTTTCGAGTTCTCCCAAACTTTCACGAGTGTTTGTATAACACCACCAAGAGAAAAAGGAAAACAACTTGGTAACTTTGATTATCAAAATGTAAATTCTCTTTGCTCGCGCCATCGCTACGTCAACAGCACACGCTAGTTCTGTTTCTCCATCAAGTTATACAAACACAATTTTTAACCAGTCAGCGCACATGCTTTCTAAGGACTGTTTTCTAATATGAATTATCATGTGATTACATTAGTGTAAGGAAAATAACAATTCTATTTTGTTGTTTCCTCAGGATAAATTAATGAAAGAAGAGAAGAGTACAAAATTTAATCTAAACAAGCTACAAACCAATGGAGAGTCATTATGAGAGAAGGTATGATAACTAATATTATTTCTTCCAGCATCTCTGCAGTCCAGAATCCTTAATCCTTGAATCTGATTGTCTAATCGCATGTGCTCCAGTGGTCCAGTTTTTTCCATTTGGACCCGAGTATGGACCACTCCGAAATTTCCAACTTTGGCAAATTTTCAAGCTTTTAGTAATGCCATAAAACAATGTCAATTTTTATACATGTACCTCCCAACTAAAATACGTTTTCTGATTAAAGGAAAACATGTCACATGCCGTGGGTCAAAACTCACTGACTCCCTAGGGCAAGTCAAACTCACTAATTTCCTAGGGAAGTAACAACATGAACTTTCGACTCGTATTTGAACAGGTCATACTCCTTTAGAAACCAGGGAAGTGGGGGGGGGGGGGTTAAATGAAAAGCACTCAGAGGGAACACCACATTTGACAGCCATTATCTGGCTACTGTTTGTTAACTTGGATGTCATTTATTTCCTTCACAGCTAAATCCCAGGAATTGAAAAAGGATATAGAGATACTGAGTCAGACATTTGAACGGGTAATAGATAGAAAAGAAGCTATAATCAAGTCTTTGGTAAAGGATATTGAAGAAGCTGAGGAGCAATACCAAATGGCACTCAGAAGTCACTTGCAAAATGTTGATAGGCTAATAGGTAAACATATGGACATGTATAAAATGGCTTTTAATAAATAATTTTATCAAGTACGTGGGTAACTCATATCGTATCATACATAACTTGTAGTTTGCTTGGTCCCTGTGACATGACAGAGATGTAAAATAATGTATAACTACATATACAGTTAAACTATACAGTGAAAAAAATAGGACAGAAGCCACTGAAAATTTAGAAGAGAAAACCAGATCAGAATACAAAATAACCTTTTGGAAAGTGTCTATCACTGATTGCAACACGTATTTTCAGTCACATTCCTGAAGACCTCCAATGTCAGTTGACAGTCAAAAATAAGAACAAACAACGTAACCACAACTGTGTTAATAATGAACAGAATGCATTATCGTTGAAGCATAGCAGTGAAGTCAGTTCTTAAAATGCTCACATACTGTACAGGTACCAGTGCAGAAAATATTCATACCCAGGGTTTGGGGGAAGACAATGCATTCAATTTGTTGCATCCATGGACTTTTTTATATTAGCCAGGACTAGCATTTCCACCTCTGATGGTTTCATCTAACAATTTGTCTAGATTGCATCAATATCTTGAACCAGTCTCAGACAGATTAATTCAATAATAACAATGAGCATTTACACCAGATTACCCAATGTGATTAAGATTTGCCTTGTACACTAAGCAATTCATTACTCATAAGAACTGCTCATGAAAATTTCATTAAAGATTTACAACAAGACGATTAAATGAGGCCAAGATGAGTATGATCAAGAACAAGAGATCTTAAAAGAAGAATTTGACACAGAAGGTGAATATACAAGGATAATAATTAGCTTTTAGCTCTATGAACCAAATAGCTAGTTGTATAACCAAACGGTGCTAGTTACATCTCATTCACACACACTGCATCTACACTGAGTGACAGCATAAGGCTGCAGTGAAGACATCCTGCTTGTACACAGTAAGCTTAGAAGATCCAAAAGTGAATGGCTCACAACCTCTATGAATATTCTAGAATTTTTAACTCAGTGAGGTATCCCTAGCTACATGTACTAATCATTGGAGTTATTGTGGTTTCATTGTTGGTTAAGTTTATTTCTTGTTGTAGAGTTGGTTATCTCAAATGCGTAAAAATGGATCTAAGCCATGCCCACAAAAAAGATAATGCTAATTTTTTTCAAACTTTCCACCATCCCAAAAGACATCATCTACTGGGTCTTTTCCTTAACACATAAATGTAGAATATTATTTGAAAAATTATATCTTTTTTTAGATTGAAGATAGTAAACCAGCAGAGAAGAGAAATGCATGATATTCAGGATATCATGTTTGCAATGGAGGAAGAGTGGAATGAACTAGAAAATGAAGCTAAACAAGATTTTCAAAGCCTTAGAGATGAAATAAAGAATAAAGTAATGTTTTATTTAACAAATAAATGGCAGCTTTTAAAAGATATGCTTTGTTCTTTTTGCATACATATACAAAACTGAAAAGAATTGTAGAGAAAATCAGGGGCCCCTGCCTGGCATTAATTATTTCTCTTTCAAGAGGTCTCTTCCTGAGTGTTCTATAACAATTCAAAGCACGGTTAGACCTTTTTTCTGTATTTTAAATTACATGTATCTTTCTTCTCAATCTTCATTCATTGCAAACCTTTTATTCTGTTTTTCTTTAAAAGAATCTTGAAGAAAAGCATGCTTTGAGAATACAATTGGAAGGTACAGTGGAGGATCTCTGGAGGCAATTTCAACAAGTAAGAAATTAAGGAAAAAAAATGAATTTATTTGCTGTAAGGTTAGTGATGAGTGTTCCTTGTAATAATTTTCCATTAGCTTTACATGATAATAAATTATAAGTTTACAGTTTTTTATTACCTCTTAATATTTGATAGGCTCTGAAGAACTACAATGAAACAACAGAGGAAAGAAAATTGGCCTTTGAAAATCTCAAAGCAAAAGATGAGAAGAGTTCTTATGAAATAGAAACCCAAATGAGGAAGTTACAGAGAATACAAGTGAGATAATAATTTGTATTTACCAGTCTTAATCTGCTATTTTAAAAAATATATCATTTTGATGGTTGGTGCCTTATAAATCAAGTAACAACTCTTAAAAAGTGTGACGGTTGAAAAGAGGTTCTTTGACAAGCTGTTGTAACAAGTGACAAATAGTCTGCGACTGAATTTTGGCAAACCTTAGGGGTCTTGCAGTCCCGATTTTAGTCACAAAGCCATATCAGCCTTCACAGATTTCTTATGAAAGGTTAAAAACAACCAGAGCTTTAAGAAAAGTGGCAAATAATCCTAGAAAAATCTCTGCACTTTACGCAAACCTAAGGGTCTCACAGTGCGAATTTATCACAAAGTGATGTCAGCCTTCACGGAACTCTTATGCAAGTTTAAAATAGCCCAGTGTGTTAGAAAATATGTACATGTATTGCTTAAAAATAAATGGGCAACTTTGGAGAAAGTGTCTCAATGTAAAAGAAAGTGTCAGTTGTTGCATGAACTCTCCACTTCCATTGAAATACATAGCATATTATCAGTTGGAAAAATTTTGGACTTTCAGCTGAGGTGCCTTTTAAGTGGTAAATTAGTTTGCATCGTTGCAGATGCATGGTCACATGTCTTGTACAGCTAGACATTTACACAATCAAATCTGCTTGCCTTTTAGGACAGTATTTCACAACTGAAAACTAAAATGGCCAGTAATGCTAAAGAATGTGATGAAAGAAACAGACTTATCAAGGAGGTGAGATATCTTATAACTTAATGCCAAATATACAAAACTTTAATACTGAAGAATCCTGCACATAGTCATCATAGTGACATGACCAGTTGATTTGAATGTGGAACATGGAAATCAGGCCTTGCTAAATCTCGAACTATCTATTAAGCGATTCAAAGTTTAACAAATAGATTCCTTGTTGCCTTAGTTTGACTAAAGTATACGTATAAAATTCTGACACAGTGTCTTCACATTCTTGCTCAAGTTGACCACTGTCTCCTTCTCAAGAGTATATTTTTTCATTTGTCTGCAAATGAAGTTCACTGTCATAAGTAATGTTTAAAGATTCTTGATTATTATTTTTAGCAAAGGGAGGTGGTTGCAACCCAGTTTCATGAATTAAAAGCTGAAATGAACAAGATGAGAGACCTGGAAAGGTACAGTGTTGGTTTAAGAAGTACACTTGTGTTTATGTTTGAAAGGATGTAAAAGTTTATGTAAGAGTACCAGTAGTGCCCAGAAAGCCTGTTACTGATACACAACTTTTTGACAGCCTAATAGTAGTCCATTTTTGATTAAAGCGAAGTCAGATTACGTCACAGGGGCAGAGAAAACCACTCAACTTAATTCTAACAAAGAGGAAGGACTACTCATCATCCTCAGGTCATCATCTTGAGGAAAATTGTCTAGGTACAAGATCATGCAAAGTATCTTCTCCCCACTCTCCCCACTGCAGTCAACACATCTTCTAATGGTCTGGTCTGGCCAAACTGTGATTCTTGTAAATTATGCTGGTGTGTATAGATGTCCTTACAGGCAGTTACGAGATGAAATAAATTAATTATTATTTATTCAAGTGTCTGTGTGGCCAACAGGGCTTTTGTAGTGTTGGTACCTCTATAATGTGTAAGAAGATATTCAATGGAAAAAAATGGATTCCGACATTTAACACCCAATTATCAAGTTTTAACGTTCCCACTTCAGCCACGCCCAATGAAGTTGACCGTGAGTCAGTGGGAACAAAGCCTCTGGGTTTCTGAATGGGTCGTGATGTCATGTCAAGAAGTGCCAAACCCTGTTAATTCAGATCACTGTTGTTTCAGTAGTAGTGAGGAGTTGAGATGTTCCTGAAGTGACGCTATTTGTCACCAATCTGTCATTGTCTGAAAGCGGCAAATTTAAAACTTTATGTTATGACATAAAAACATCTGAATTATTATACTTTGGTTTGAAAACGTTTTTTGATGTTACTAAAGATACCAAAACCACAAAAACCCTGTTGGTCCCATGGACACTTAAAGTGCCAATGAAGTAAAAAATAATTGCTGCTTATTTGAAGGGACTTTCAAAGTATAGAAGAATGGCGTTTTTGTTTTTAGAATATCTTTTTTCGTTTTAGAGATATTTACGTTTTTGTGAGGAAAGTGATGACGTCATAGGTGGTTTCGCTAAAACAGTACAAAACTCAATCAAGAATATCTCTAGAAATATTAAAGCAGTGTTCTTTAAACTTGGCACCAGAACTGTACATCACAAAAGAAGCAAAATGACACCCATCATGCTGTTGCCCTGACAACAGTTATGCCGCTGGTCCTGTTTTAATCAAGACTAAAATTCCCAGATTTTATCTTAAACAAGGATCATCCACTCTCAACAATCTAATGTGGAGAGTTGAGACAATATGGGAACCACATGTGTTCCAAGCTAGACATTCTGTCCCACTTCAAAAGATTGCAAATGAAGATATTTGGTTTTTCACAGAAGGAGACTGGAGCCAAGAGTGTTGCCATGGCAACAACATAGTGGGTGTCATTCTGTTTCTTTTGCAATGTAAATTTCTGGTGCCAAGTTTGAAGAACACTGCTCCAATATTTCTGGAGATATTCTTGATTGAGTGTTGTAATGTTTTTTTTCTGGAACCACCTATGACGTCATCACTTTCCTCATTTGAAACAAATGAGGAAATACAAAAACGTAAATATCGCTAAAACTAAAAAAGATATTCCAAAAAGGAAAACGCCATTCTTCTTGACTTTGAAAAGCCTTTCAAATAAGCAGCAATCATTTTCTGCTTCAGAGTCACTTTAAAGAAAAAAAAGGTGTTGCTGTTTTACATATCATTAAACAAGACTGACGGAATAGTGATTCTGCCATCCATACAACTGACACAATAATCCCCAGTTGTACCACTGCAGTACATATCTGTTGTATATCATCAGCAGGGTCCGAGATGATATACACTTAATATCCGTTCCCACTGAAAGCAGTGTATCCGGTCGAACAGTTTAGAGTAGTAATATCCTTTTGCTTAGATATACCACATAAAGTACTTCCAACATGATCATGCCGGTTACAGGGAGCCATACTGTGGAAGACCTTTTCACAAGCTGGTGGCCAAACTTTGCTTCTAAGCCCGGCAGAGCTTTGAAAAAAAAAAACTTTACATAATTGAGTTGCGTCATTATTATGTCAACTTGGTGGTGGCCAACTTGAGGACACCACTACAGTTACACTGAACTAGACTTACTAACTTTGAAATTGTTGTGTAATTTTGTAGATCACGTTTAACCCAGCTGACCCTTCAAAGCAATGCAGCCATAAAAGAACTTAAACGAACTAATGATAAGGTACCTATCTAAAAACAGGCATTTTAACAGTCAAATCGAATCACTTTTTTTATTATTCGCAATTTTCATTTTTCACTTTTCCCTTGCATGTAAAACATATACAGGGCTGAAGCAGTAGAATATTGAATGTCAGTTGCTACTTATTTAATTCGCTAAAATTTCTGATTCCTTTGCTAGGGTGAAAGTATCCTTAAACTAGCTGAGATGTGCCGGAAACTGGAAACAGAAACAGAGAAGGTGTTACCATTTTATGCATCATCTTTAGCGCCTGAGGAAGATGATGATGTGGCTGCTGCTATGCAGGAAGCTCCCTCCGAACCACTGGCTGAGGTCAATAAACTTTCCTCCCTCCTCCCACCCTTCCGTTTCCCCTGCCACCGCCAAAAATACCAGAACTGCAAAGAAAATATGGAAGGAAGGCAAATTCTTAATGTTCCCACTTTCCAATTTTCTAAAACTTGTGAAGTAGTAAAGCAAAGATAAAATTTTGCCAAAACGGGAAAAATTGGGGAAGCGTAAACTGTGCTTGTTTCGACATTAGACCACACATTTCTAGAACATTTTATTATTTTAAGATGATCGTAGCTTACAATTATCAACAATAAAAGAAGCTGCATTAGTGAAATTTAGATCAGGTAAAGGTACTCAAAGTATGTAAAGTAATCTTTTGCAGTTGTTGTCGTTCCTCAAGGTAGAATAGTCGTTGAAAGACAATACATATTAGCCTTGCTTGTCCACATTAAAATGAAACTTTGGTCACACGAGAGCAGAAAAGGCAAAATACTTTTAACTTGTCACGTCGTTTAACACATGGATCCAGGAAAACAGAGAGCGTCACCCACCAATTGGTATTAATGCACCATCTCGGGAGTTTGAACTCTGACCAACTCTTGTTGTGGCGAATTTAGATTTTGTGTAAGATGTCTCTGCAGCTAGCTGGTTCAGTTCACTGTGAGATTAACCATATCCTCTCTTATGTACGTCATATCAGATTCTACACGAGTATTCTGCTTTAGAGAACTTTTGGAAAAGATACAACAAGGTAGGATATTATCTTCATTTACAATTGTTGATCAATCCTGTTTATCTGTCAATGTCCCATTTTGTGCCTTGTTGGTTTCAGTGATATCTTGTGAGCATGGAAAGTATGTTTATGGTATGGTTTAACCCAAGGTCAGCGTCAAGTTACCTGTAAAATAAACTTCATATCAGGTTACCTTGTCTGTAACATTAGGATGCAGAAATTTACATTGCTATAACAACATCGTGGTATTTGAAATTATGCTAACTCGTCTATTGAATTGCAGGTTTTACTCGACAAATTAGCTCTTGATAAGGAGAAACACACCCTTCTTCAAGAAAACCAGCAACTCAGGGCCATTCTCAAACAGTACTTAGATGGTAAGTACGTTAATAATATACATTAAAAAAGTTCTCTATTCTGATTGGCTGAGAGCAGTGCAGTTCAAGTGTAATACCAGTGCAAAAGTGTAACACCAGTGCAATTACACATCGTAATTCTGTATTACGATTTGCTGAAAAACAATGGGAAGTTTTCTAAGTCAATGATATCAAGTAACTCAAGTAAAACGATGACAAAAATTTTATACGGAAACATTGAATAAAGTTTCCTCCAAGGCGAAAAAATGGCTTCAAGAAAGATCTTCTGGCACTTCCTCCGCGCGATTTTTCATGTTTGTTATAAAATTTAATAAGTAATTATAATCGTACGGGTTTGTCTCGTTTAATTGAAAAATTCACTGGTGCAAATTAATTCCAAATTGAACTCGAAACCGTATAACTGTATGATTACCCATACTAACATTGCTGATCCCAGCTTGTCTACAGTTCATACGATTCCCGAGAGCACACATTGTCTCCTATGTTTCTTAAAATTTGTCACAACAGTTCGCTTATACATACTGTCATACTGGGCCGAGTTGTTCGAAAGCCGGTCAAGGTTAACCCACGTCAAGTGAAGCATTATGTTTTCTTGTATAAAAATGTTTTTCACCGCTAATGTTTGGCGTTGTCAGCTCAAAAATGAAGGGCAAACAATATAAACAGAGCACCTCACCAAAAAGTTACAAAACTGAAATCAAAATTCTCGCTGACCCTAGGCTAGCTTAATGAGGCTTTGAACAAACTGGCCGTGATCTTTTGCGTTTACACACATGTTGAAGTTTTAAAACGCTATGGTTAAAAATATTACATTTTTGTATCACTTGCATTTAGTTAACGTATGATGTCATACTACTTCCCGACTTTCATTCTGACTGCAGTCATTATCTGTTGAACTCACTATCTCTCCTCTGATTGGCCGAAAGCGAGTAAAAATGAATTAAAAATGAAGTACGTGCACGAGTACAAGTACCAGTACAAGTGCAAGAAGTCTTAGAGCTGTTTTTCCTTAACTTCTGTAATAGTTCTACAACGATCAATATCCTTGTGCAATTGTTATTACTGCTACTGTATCGTGTGGTTTTAGTTCTGAAGTATTAATCTTGATTTTCAGGTATTTCAGTTAACGATGAGATCCTTAGTCAGTACAACCCACTGTTTATCGTCAACAGCAAAACTAATGTCAGGTAAGCTTCCAAGGAAATGCTTTTCTGTGACACAAGTGATATCAATTACTAGACAGGTTACAAGACGCCTTCAGCCACAAGCTATCAATTCTATGTCCCTCTCTATCCTATTGCAAAAAAAACTGATACGAGTTAGCAGTCAGCTTCATTTCATTTGTACCGCATTGAAGTGAGACGCTTGGTGAATAAAAATCGTACACAGCTTCTGGCGCTGTTTGTTACAAAGGTGTGGAACGCACCATCCACAGGATAAATTACCGGGCATTTAGATGCAACATGTTGACGAAACTGAATGCGCCATTAAAGCTTATTCAGTGGGTAGTGGATTATCCAATTACATTATTCACCCTTTGAACAATCTGCCCCAGAATTAAACCTGAGCCAAGACGCAGAGCGAGCGACATAACAGAAAGCAGTAACGCCAACGATAGGATTTCAATTATTACTGATAAATCAAAATACATAGTGGAACAGACTTCCTCTTTGCCTTAAGTTATTGTCTCCATAAATTTGTTTTCTGTATCACCATCTCCCTTGAAGACTTTTGTTTATGAATTCTAGCGTGTTTCCTGTACGGAATCTAGCTTCCCTTTCCTCTCTGTACTAACGTACCCTCATTGCCATTTTCAGGCTGGCTGTACCGGTGTCTGACCCACGTGTCAGGCGGTCAGGTCCTACTGTAGTGGAAGCTGCTCATGTGGTTAAGCACGCCATTTAAACGTTCATGAAAATAACTAAGATCCTATTTAAGCATTGTAAAAATGTAAATAGCTTTTTTAGTTTCCGATTTTCCCATTGGAAGAGTACAATTGTCACAGTGTAATTTGTTGAGTTGAAGAAGAAGTAAGCGATGAGAAATTTCACAACTTTTGAGGCGTTTTTTGATTAAAGTGACAGTATCATAATCTGCGCATGTGCAAAATTTTTGTCGAAACTTGAAAAGGTCGGGCTGAACTTTTTCCTTACGTGGCCGTACATAGCCGTGTGTAACGCACCAAAAACTCTTGGTAAGACTTCCTTCCACCCCACCCCCTGGGCATACATAGCACTTCATTGCGCCATACTATTCAACCATACACAGCCCTAGGTAACCATAATGACTGACTTTTAGGATCTAAATCAGGTAAATAATTGTGTGTGAAAGATATATATATGTTATTAGCCGGCTGGGAGGACCGTGGAAGGAAAAA
>JAHPZR010041580.1:17500-20474 GCA_019787425.1 Platygyra sinensis | reverse complement strand
ATGCCATTCATAGTTTGTCAATTAATCTCAGGTTTATAATTCCTATTATTATAAGGGTCCCCAGGCCACTCCTCCACAGGTGGCTGGCCTTGCTATCAACTCGCCCCTTTGGGGCCATGGTCTCCCCATACCTAATCCCTTGCACCTCCTGTGGAGACCTGGCCTGGGCTACCCTGTTTTACTTAGTTTATGGCCCGAGGGGTGGGGGTACTACCTTGTATGGCCAAAATAGGTATGTGCGGCCCCAAAGGGTATGGTTTTTCAGTTGTTTTGGTCATAAATAGGGTACCGATTTTAGCTGATTTTGGTCATAAATAGGGTATGGTTCTTGTACTCTAGCCTTGATATGGGTATGTTTTTAAGAAGACGCCACTTTTTCATCCTTATTGAAAAGAAAATCAGAAAAAGCCCTTCACAAATTATGTTTACGGTAATTTAAAATTGGTCTGAACTAGGGATCCAGTTATAATGCAGGTCTGAAACAGGATTTTGATGTAAGGGTCGGGTCATAAATTGGGTTTTGAATTTTTGGTCAGGTCATAAATAGGGCAGGGAATATCGCAGGTTTTGGTCATAAATAGGGTAAGGGTTTTGGGAAGCGGGCCGCACACCCCCACCCAATTTTTCTGTGAGTACCCCCCGGGGTTTATGGACCCCACACAGGGGACTTTCTCATCATACTTAGTGTTGGTGGGCAGGAAATAGCTGCCTGCAGCAACCCTTCAGCCCTGTGCAGGAGTCCCGCCAGGGAGGGGACATTTGTTCTCTGGTTGGGTTAACTCGGCCCAATGTAATTATTCGAGCAACAATGTCCTCCTTGCGCATGGGGCACCACCCCCCTCAGCATGGCGCCATGTGCCGAGGCCTCCCATCCGGCAGGTTTTGCCCGGTCGTCGGGCTTTTATCCTAGTCTTGCCAGTAGATTCCCTGTCCACTATTGCCCACTGCTTCGTCTCGTGTCATCATTATTATTAACTTAGAGTAACACGGCGCGAGCTAGATCTTGCCACATGGTATGACTTGTACGTGGCTAAACTACAGAAACTATCCACAAATATCTTGAAAAAAATCTCACCTAAGTGTCCATATCCTACAACACCAACTTTTCGTCTTTTCCCGTTTTCATTATTCATGTTGTTCGGTGCTTTAACCAGCTAGTAATGGTAATACGGAGCGCAAGGAGAGCACCGGTTCGAGGGAGTTTGTGAGCCACTGCTCTAATGTCCAGCGGAAGCGTTGTCAATAGCAACATTATCAAATCACGATTTCAACCTCCATCTTGTTGAGTTTTCGAGTTTGGTACAATTTCTGAGAGAATATGCCTCCGAAGAAAAAGAAATCAGGCAAGAAAAAAACTTGCGAAGATGACTGAAGAAGAGAAGCTTCTGTACATGGAGCAGAAACGGTTAGCAGAAGAAGAAATGAAGAAGAAAAAAGAAGATATGTTGACGCAGTTTTTGAAGGTACGTTGTGGACTTGTAATCAGCTGGATAGCCTTGTCAATATTGAATCACGATATTTAAACTAAGTTTCAGGATAACGCTGTTCAATTTTGTGTAGTGAATAAAACTGAGTAATGGTCAACTCCTTTTTTTAACTGCTCTCATTTTAAGCTAAATCACTGGCCTTGAAGGGCCCAAGATTGGATTTGTAAATAACAAATTCATTATCCGAGTTCAAATTGTCTGTTTTTATAATGCTGAATATTTTAATTACTGTGCCTTTCAATAACATGCGGGCTCTAAAATTCGGAGCTCAACTGACAAATGCATGTTTTACTACTGTCAATCAAACGTTCGGCGGCTCCTCCCAGCTTTGGACTACTGCCAAGCATGTGGTAATCAAATCATTTAGCACAGTTCAGACAACAAAACTACGCTCAGCACTAGTCGTATGCTGGGAGGAGCCACCAAACATTTGATTGACTGTAGTGAAAAACCCATTGTTGACCTTTGAATTTTAGAGTCGGCATGTTGTTGAAAAGTGCAGTAACACCAGTGCATGTACCATTTAGCCAAATAAACAAATATTAGAGGTCTGTCCACATGCATAAGAGAGTATTAATTAGATAAAAAGTGTAATTGCTGAATGTTCTGTTATTCATTTAGGTGTCATGGTATTTAGCGGTACTGTGCTATTTGGGGTATAAATGAAGAAACAAAATAATTATGTAATTAGAACTGAAAATATCTTACAAATCCCGACTGAATTACGGTCGTTTCGCCTCAAGTTCCATTTTACCCCAACTCAAAGTCATTTTGGCCTGACCAAAAGTTAGTTTGCCTGAAGTTTATTCGTACAATTTAGAAAGCAATAAATGGTTAACTTGAACAAAACAAGCACCTAAACCTAAACTTAGTCATGACAGTCGTAACTAGA
The DNA here is from genome assembly GCA_019787425.1 of Platygyra sinensis. Taxonomy (NCBI): domain Eukaryota; kingdom Metazoa; phylum Cnidaria; class Anthozoa; order Scleractinia; family Merulinidae; genus Platygyra; species Platygyra sinensis. The sequence continues at coordinate 18,095 of JAHPZR010041580.1, read as the reverse complement.
AGCTTAAACTTAAATGTTTATACTTAAATGAATCATAATATACATGTAACCTAACTTGTCCATTTAGACTCAATTGCTCTTTAACCACACAAATGTTTAGTAAAATGGTTTAAATGGTTTTTGATACTCTACAGGTAAAAGCCGTGGAAGGTTTGTTAAGTTTTACAAATACGATCTTACAAAGGTGACATTTAATTCCTCTAGTAATTTGTAAATACACTGCAAATTACTTTAAACGAAACAACTTTAAATTTGAGGCATACCGGTAATGACTTTATGCTGGGATGAAACGACTTTGAGTTGGAGCAAAATGACTTGGAGTTGGGATGAAACGAGTTTGAGATGCGGCAAAACGACCTGAGGTGAAATGGACCTGGAGCGAAACAACCTGTTTCCTCCCCACTAGTAGGAAGCTGTCGGGTGTCATAAACACTCAGACCCCTCAAAATTAAAAAAAAGATTTAAACACATCTCAGTTCTTGTTACCTAAAATGTTTTATGGTCATGTAATGTTCATCACGGTAACAGCCAGAAAGGAGCAAGATAATAATCTACTCCTGTTTATCTCTGTCACATAGATCAAACAGTGAAAAAC
>JAHPZR010041580.1:5000-15000 GCA_019787425.1 Platygyra sinensis | reverse complement strand
ATCAAGTTATACAAACACAATTTTTAACCAGTCAGCGCACATGCTTTCTAAGGACTGTTTTCTAATATGAATTATCATGTGATTACATTAGTGTAAGGAAAATAACAATTCTATTTTGTTGTTTCCTCAGGATAAATTAATGAAAGAAGAGAAGAGTACAAAATTTAATCTAAACAAGCTACAAAACCAATGGAGAGTCATTATGAGAGAAGGTATGATAACTAATATTATTTCTTCCAGCATCTCTGCAGTCCAGAATCCTTAATCCTTGAATCTGATTGTCTAATCGCATGTGCTCCAGTGGTCCAGTTTTTTCCATTTGGACCCGAGTATGGACCACTCCGAAATTTCCAACTTTGGCAAATTTTCAAGCTTTTAGTAATGCCATAAAACAATGTCAATTTTTATACATGTACCTCCCAACTAAAATACGTTTTCTGATTAAAGGAAAACATGTCACATGCCGTGGGTCAAAACTCACTGACTCCCTAGGGCAAGTCAAACTCACTAATTTCCTAGGGAAGTAACAACATGAACTTTCGACTCGTATTTGAACAGGTCATACTCCTTTAGAAACCAGGGAAGTGGGGGGGGGGGGTTAAATGAAAAGCACTCAGAGGGAACACCACATTTGACAGCCATTATCTGGCTACTGTTTGTTAACTTGGATGTCATTTATTTCCTTCACAGCTAAATCCCAGGAATTGAAAAAGGATATAGAGATACTGAGTCAGACATTTGAACGGGTAATAGATAGAAAAGAAGCTATAATCAAGTCTTTGGTAAAGGATATTGAAGAAGCTGAGGAGCAATACCAAATGGCACTCAGAAGTCACTTGCAAAATGTTGATAGGCTAATAGGTAAACATATGGACATGTATAAAATGGCTTTTAATAAATAATTTTATCAAGTACGTGGGTAACTCATATCGTATCATACATAACTTGTAGTTTGCTTGGTCCCTGTGACATGACAGAGATGTAAAATAATGTATAACTACATATACAGTTAAACTATACAGTGAAAAAAATAGGACAGAAGCCACTGAAAATTTAGAAGAGAAAACCAGATCAGAATACAAAATAACCTTTTGGAAAGTGTCTATCACTGATTGCAACACGTATTTTCAGTCACATTCCTGAAGACCTCCAATGTCAGTTGACAGTCAAAAATAAGAACAAACAACGTAACCACAACTGTGTTAATAATGAACAGAATGCATTATCGTTGAAGCATAGCAGTGAAGTCAGTTCTTAAAATGCTCACATACTGTACAGGTACCAGTGCAGAAAATATTCATACCCAGGGTTTGGGGGAAGACAATGCATTCAATTTGTTGCATCCATGGACTTTTTTATATTAGCCAGGACTAGCATTTCCACCTCTGATGGTTTCATCTAACAATTTGTCTAGATTGCATCAATATCTTGAACCAGTCTCAGACAGATTAATTCAATAATAACAATGAGCATTTACACCAGATTACCCAATGTGATTAAGATTTGCCTTGTACACTAAAGCAATTCATTACTCATAAGAACTGCTCATGAAAATTTCATTAAAGATTTACAACAAAGACGATTAAATGAGGCCCAAGATGAGTATGATCAAGAACAAGAGATCTTAAAAGAAGAATTTGACACAGAAAGGTGAATATACAAGGATAATAATTAGCTTTTAGCTCTATGAACCAAATAGCTAGTTGTATAACCAAACGGTGCTAGTTACATCTCATTCACACACACTGCATCTACACTGAGTGACAGCATAAGGCTGCAGTGAAGACATCCTGCTTGTACACAGTAAGCTTAGAAGATCCAAAAGTGAATGGCTCACAACCTCTATGAATATTCTAGAATTTTTAACTCAGTGAGGTATCCCTAGCTACATGTACTAATCATTGGAGTTATTGTGGTTTCATTGTTGGTTAAGTTTATTTCTTGTTGTAGAGTTGGTTATCTCAAATGCGTAAAAATGGATCTAAGCCATGCCCACAAAAAAGATAATGCTAATTTTTTTCAAACTTTCCACCATCCCAAAAGACATCATCTACTGGGTCTTTTCCTTAACACATAAATGTAGAATATTATTTGAAAAATTATATCTTTTTTTAGATTGAAGATAGTAAACCAGCAGAGAAGAGAAATGCATGATATTCAGGATATCATGTTTGCAATGGAGGAAGAGTGGAATGAACTAGAAAATGAAGCTAAACAAGATTTTCAAAGCCTTAGAGATGAAATAAAGAATAAAGTAATGTTTTATTTAACAAATAAATGGCAGCTTTTAAAAGATATGCTTTGTTCTTTTTGCATACATATACAAAACTGAAAAGAATTGTAGAGAAAATCAGGGGCCCCTGCCTGGCATTAATTATTTCTCTTTCAAGAGGTCTCTTCCTGAGTGTTCTATAACAATTCAAAGCACGGTTAGACCTTTTTTCTGTATTTTAAATTACATGTATCTTTCTTCTCAATCTTCATTCATTGCAAACCTTTTATTCTGTTTTTCTTTAAAAGAATCTTGAAGAAAAGCATGCTTTGAGAATACAATTGGAAGGTACAGTGGAGGATCTCTGGAGGCAATTTCAACAAGTAAGAAATTAAGGAAAAAAATGAATTTATTTGCTGTAAGGTTAGTGATGAGTGTTCCTTGTAATAATTTTCCATTAGCTTTACATGATAATAAATTATAAGTTTACAGTTTTTTATTACCTCTTAATATTTGATAGGCTCTGAAGAACTACAATGAAACAACAGAGGAAAGAAAATTGGCCTTTGAAAATCTCAAAGCAAAAGATGAGAAGAGTTCTTATGAAATAGAAACCCAAATGAGGAAGTTACAGAGAATACAAGTGAGATAATAATTTGTATTTACCAGTCTTAATCTGCTATTTTAAAAATATATCATTTTGATGGTTGGTGCCTTATAAATCAAGTAACAACTCTTAAAAAGTGTGACGGTTGAAAAGAGGTTCTTTGACAAGCTGTTGTAACAAGTGACAAATAGTCTGCGACTGAATTTTGGCAAACCTTAGGGGTCTTGCAGTCCCGATTTTAGTCACAAAGCCATATCAGCCTTCACAGATTTCTTATGAAAGGTTAAAAACAACCAGAGCTTTAAGAAAAGTGGCAAATAATCCTAGAAAAATCTCTGCACTTTACGCAAACCTAAGGGTCTCACAGTGCGAATTTATCACAAAGTGATGTCAGCCTTCACGGAACTCTTATGCAAGTTTAAAATAGCCCAGTGTGTTAGAAAATATGTACATGTATTGCTTAAAAATAAATGGGCAACTTTGGAGAAAGTGTCTCAATGTAAAAGAAAGTGTCAGTTGTTGCATGAACTCTCCACTTCCATTGAAATACATAGCATATTTATCAGTTGGAAAAATTTTGGACTTTCAGCTGAGGTGCCTTTTAAGTGGTAAATTAGTTTGCATCGTTGCAGATGCATGGTCACATGTCTTGTACAGCTAGACATTTACACAATCAAATCTGCTTGCCTTTTAGGACAGTATTTCACAACTGAAAACTAAAATGGCCAGTAATGCTAAAGAATGTGATGAAAGAAACAGACTTATCAAGGAGGTGAGATATCTTATAACTTAATGCCAAATATACAAAACTTTAATACTGAAGAATCCTGCACATAGTCATCATAGTGACATGACCAGTTGATTTGAATGTGGAACATGGAAATCAGGCCTTGCTAAATCTCGAACTATCTATTAAGCGATTCAAAGTTTAACAAATAGATTCCTTGTTGCCTTAGTTTGACTAAAGTATACGTATAAAATTCTGACACAGTGTCTTCACATTCTTGCTCAAGTTGACCACTGTCTCCTTCTCAAGAGTATATTTTTTCATTTGTCTGCAAATGAAGTTCACTGTCATAAGTAATGTTTAAAGATTCTTGATTATTATTTTTAGCAAAGGGAGGTGGTTGCAACCCAGTTTCATGAATTAAAAGCTGAAATGAACAAGATGAGAGACCTGGAAAGGTACAGTGTTGGTTTAAGAAGTACACTTGTGTTTATGTTTGAAAGGATGTAAAAGTTTATGTAAGAGTACCAGTAGTGCCCAGAAAGCCTGTTACTGATACACAACTTTTTGACAGCCTAATAGTAGTCCATTTTTGATTAAAGCGAAGTCAGATTACGTCACAGGGGCAGAGAAAACCACTCAACTTAATTCTAACAAAGAGGAAGGACTACTCATCATCCTCAGGTCATCATCTTGAGGAAAATTGTCTAGGTACAAGATCATGCAAAGTATCTTCTCCCCACTCTCCCCACTGCAGTCAACACATCTTCTAATGGTCTGGTCTGGCCAAACTGTGATTCTTGTAAATTATGCTGGTGTGTATAGATGTCCTTACAGGCAGTTACGAGATGAAATAAATTAATTATTATTTATTCAAGTGTCTGTGTGGCCAACAGGGCTTTTGTAGTGTTGGTACCTCTATAATGTGTAAGAAGATATTCAATGGAAAAAAATGGATTCCGACATTTAACACCCAATTATCAAGTTTTAACGTTCCCACTTCAGCCACGCCCAATGAAGTTGACCGTGAGTCAGTGGGAACAAAGCCTCTGGGTTTCTGAATGGGTCGTGATGTCATGTCAAGAAGTGCCAAACCCTGTTAATTCAGATCACTGTTGTTTCAGTAGTAGTGAGGAGTTGAGATGTTCCTGAAGTGACGCTATTTGTCACCAATCTGTCATTGTCTGAAAGCGGCAAATTTAAAACTTTATGTTATGACATAAAAACATCTGAATTATTATACTTTGGTTTGAAAACGTTTTTTGATGTTACTAAAGATACCAAAACCACAAAAACCCTGTTGGTCCCATGGACACTTAAAGTGCCAATGAAGTAAAAAATAATTGCTGCTTATTTGAAGGGACTTTCAAAGTATAGAAGAATGGCGTTTTTGTTTTTAGAATATCTTTTTTCGTTTTAGAGATATTTACGTTTTTGTGAGGAAAGTGATGACGTCATAGGTGGTTTCGCTAAAACAGTACAAAACTCAATCAAGAATATCTCTAGAAATATTAAAGCAGTGTTCTTTAAACTTGGCACCAGAACTGTACATCACAAAAGAAGCAAAATGACACCCATCATGCTGTTGCCCTGACAACAGTTATGCCGCTGGTCCTGTTTTAATCAAGACTAAAATTCCCAGATTTTATCTTAAACAAGGATCATCCACTCTCAACAATCTAATGTGGAGAGTTGAGACAATATGGGAACCACATGTGTTCCAAGCTAGACATTCTGTCCCACTTCAAAAGATTGCAAATGAAGATATTTGGTTTTTCACAGAAGGAGACTGGAGCCAAGAGTGTTGCCATGGCAACAACATAGTGGGTGTCATTCTGTTTCTTTTGCAATGTAAATTTCTGGTGCCAAGTTTGAAGAACACTGCTCCAATATTTCTGGAGATATTCTTGATTGAGTGTTGTAATGTTTTTTTTCTGGAACCACCTATGACGTCATCACTTTCCTCATTTGAAACAAATGAGGAAATACAAAAACGTAAATATCGCTAAAACTAAAAAAGATATTCCAAAAAGGAAAACGCCATTCTTCTTGACTTTGAAAAGCCTTTCAAATAAGCAGCAATCATTTTCTGCTTCAGAGTCACTTTAAAGAAAAAAAAGGTGTTGCTGTTTTACATATCATTAAACAAGACTGACGGAATAGTGATTCTGCCATCCATACAACTGACACAATAATCCCCAGTTGTACCACTGCAGTACATATCTGTTGTATATCATCAGCAGGGTCCGAGATGATATACACTTAATATCCGTTCCCACTGAAAGCAGTGTATCCGGTCGAACAGTTTAGAGTAGTAATATCCTTTTGCTTAGATATACCACATAAAGTACTTCCAACATGATCATGCCGGTTACAGGGAGCCATACTGTGGAAGACCTTTTCACAAGCTGGTGGCCAAACTTTGCTTCTAAGCCCGGCAGAGCTTTGAAAAAAAAAAACTTTACATAATTGAGTTGCGTCATTATTATGTCAACTTGGTGGTGGCCAACTTGAGGACACCACTACAGTTACACTGAACTAGACTTACTAACTTTGAAATTGTTGTGTAATTTTGTAGATCACGTTTAACCCAGCTGACCCTTCAAAGCAATGCAGCCATAAAAGAACTTAAACGAACTAATGATAAGGTACCTATCTAAAAACAGGCATTTTAACAGTCAAATCGAATCACTTTTTTTATTATTCGCAATTTTCATTTTTCACTTTTCCCTTGCATGTAAAACATATACAGGGCTGAAGCAGTAGAATATTGAATGTCAGTTGCTACTTATTTAATTCGCTAAAATTTCTGATTCCTTTGCTAGGGTGAAAGTATCCTTAAACTAGCTGAGATGTGCCGGAAACTGGAAACAGAAACAGAGAAGGTGTTACCATTTTATGCATCATCTTTAGCGCCTGAGGAAGATGATGATGTGGCTGCTGCTATGCAGGAAGCTCCCTCCGAACCACTGGCTGAGGTCAATAAACTTTCCTCCCTCCTCCCACCCCTTCCGTTTCCCCTGCCACCGCCAAAAATACCAGAACTGCAAAGAAAATATGGAAGGAAGGCAAATTCTTAATGTTCCCACTTTCCAATTTTCTAAAACTTGTGAAGTAGTAAAGCAAAGATAAAATTTTGCCAAAACGGGAAAAATTGGGGAAGCGTAAACTGTGCTTGTTTCGACATTAGACCACACATTTCTAGAACATTTTATTATTTTAAGATGATCGTAGCTTACAATTATCAACAATAAAAGAAGCTGCATTAGTGAAATTTAGATCAGGTAAAGGTACTCAAAGTATGTAAAGTAATCTTTTGCAGTTGTTGTCGTTCCTCAAGGTAGAATAGTCGTTGAAAGACAATACATATTAGCCTTGCTTGTCCACATTAAAATGAAACTTTGGTCACACGAGAGCAGAAAAGGCAAAATACTTTTAACTTGTCACGTCGTTTAACACATGGATCCAGGAAAACAGAGAGCGTCACCCACCAATTGGTATTAATGCACCATCTCGGGAGTTTGAACTCTGACCAACTCTTGTTGTGGCGAATTTAGATTTTGTGTAAGATGTCTCTGCAGCTAGCTGGTTCAGTTCACTGTGAGATTAACCATATCCTCTCTTATGTACGTCATATCAGATTCTACACGAGTATTCTGCTTTAGAGAACTTTTGGAAAAGATACAACAAGGTAGGATATTATCTTCATTTACAATTGTTGATCAATCCTGTTTATCTGTCAATGTCCCATTTTGTGCCTTGTTGGTTTCAGTGATATCTTGTGAGCATGGAAAGTATGTTTATGGTATGGTTTAACCCAAGGTCAGCGTCAAGTTACCTGTAAAATAAACTTCATATCAGGTTACCTTGTCTGTAACATTAGGATGCAGAAATTTACATTGCTATAACAACATCGTGGTATTTGAAATTATGCTAACTCGTCTATTGAATTTGCAGGTTTTACTCGACAAATTAGCTCTTGATAAGGAGAAACACACCCTTCTTCAAGAAAACCAGCAACTCAGGGCCATTCTCAAACAGTACTTAGATGGTAAGTACGTTAATAATATACATTAAAAAAGTTCTCTATTCTGATTGGCTGAGAGCAGTGCAGTTCAAGTGTAATACCAGTGCAAAAAGTGTAACACCAGTGCAAATTACACATCGTAATTCTGTATTACGATTTGCTGAAAAACAATGGGAAGTTTTCTAAGTCAATGATATCAAGTAACTCAAGTAAAACGATGACAAAAATTTTATACGGAAACATTGAATAAAGTTTCCTCCAAGGCGAAAAAATGGCTTCAAGAAAGATCTTCTGGCACTTCCTCCGCGCGATTTTTTCATGTTTGTTATAAAATTTAATAAGTAATTATAATCGTACGGGTTTTTCTCGTTTAATTGAAAAATTCACTGGTGCAAATTAATTCCAAATTGAACTCGAAACCGTATAACTGTATGATTACCCATACTAACATTGCTGATCCCAGCTTGTCTACAGTTCATACGATTCCCGAGAGCACACATTGTCTCCTATGTTTCTTAAAATTTGTCACAACAGTTCGCTTATACATACTGTCATACTGGGCCGAGTTGTTCGAAAGCCGGTCAAGGTTAACCCACGTCAAGTGAAGCATTATGTTTTCTTGTATAAAAATGTTTTTCACCGCTAATGTTTGGCGTTGTCAGCTCAAAAATGAAGGGCAAACAATATAAACAGAGCACCTCACCAAAAAGTTACAAAACTGAAATCAAAATTCTCGCTGACCCTAGGCTAGCTTAATGAGGCTTTGAACAAACTGGCCGTGATCTTTTGCGTTTACACACATGTTGAAGTTTTTAAAACGCTATGGTTAAAAAATATTACATTTTTGTATCACTTGCATTTAGTTAACGTATGATGTCATACTACTTCCCGACTTTCATTCTGACTGCAGTCATTATCTGTTGAACTCACTATCTCTCCTCTGATTGGCCGAAAGCGAGTAAAAATGAATTAAAAATGAAGTACGTGCACGAGTACAAGTACCAGTACAAGTGCAAGAAGTCTTAGAGCTGTTTTTCCTTAACTTCTGTAATAGTTCTACAACGATCAATATCCTTGTGCAATTGTTATTACTGCTACTGTATCGTGTGGTTTTAGTTCTGAAGTATTAATCTTGATTTTCAGGTATTTCAGTTAACGATGAGATCCTTAGTCAGTACAACCCACTGTTTATCGTCAACAGCAAAACTAATGTCAGGTAAGCTTCCAAGGAAATGCTTTTCTGTGACACAAGTGATATCAATTACTAGACAGGTTACAAGACGCCTTCAGCCACAAGCTATCAATTCTATGTCCCTCTCTATCCTATTGCAAAAAAAACTGATACGAGTTAGCAGTCAGCTTCATTTCATTTGTACCGCATTGAAGTGAGACGCTTGGTGAATAAAAATCGTACACAGCTTCTGGCGCTGTTTGTTACAAAGGTGTGGAACGCACCATCCACAGGATAAATTACCGGGCATTTAGATGCAACATGTTGACGAAACTGAATGCGCCATTAAAGCTTATTCAGTGGGTAGTGGATTATCCAATTACATTATTCACCCTTTGAACAATCTGCCCCAGAATTAAACCTGAGCCAAGACGCAGAGCGAGCGACATAACAGAAAGCAGTAACGCCAACGATAGGATTTCAATTATTACTGATAAATCAAAATACATAGTGGAACAGACTTCCTCTTTGCCTTAAGTTATTGTCTCCATAAATTTGTTTTCTGTATCACCATCTCCCTTGAAGACTTTTGTTTATGAATTCTAGCGTGTTTCCTGTACGGAATCTAGCTTCCCTTTCCTCTCTGTACTAACGTACCCTCATTGCCATTTTCAGGCTGGCTGTACCGGTGTCTGACCCACGTGTCAGGCGGTCAGGTCCTACTGTAGTGGAAGCTGCTCATGTGGTTAAGCACGCCATTTAAACGTTCATGAAAATAACTAAGATCCTATTTAAGCATTGTAAAAATGTAAATAGCTTTTTTAGTTTCCGATTTTCCCATTGGAAGAGTACAATTGTCACAGTGTAATTTGTTGAGTTGAAGAAGAAGTAAGCGATGAGAAATTTCACAACTTTTGAGGCGTTTTTTGATTAAAGTGACAGTATCATAATCTGCGCATGTGCAAAATTTTTGTCGAAACTTGAAAAGGTCGGGCTGAACTTTTTCCTTACGTGGCCGTACATAGCCGTGTGTAACGCACCAAAAACTCTTGGTAAGACTTCCTTCCACCCCACCCCCTGGGCATACATAGCACTTCATTGCGCCATACTATTCAACCATACACAGCCCTAGGTAACCATAATGACTGACTTTTAGGATCTAAATCAGGTAAATAATTGTGTGTGAAAGATATATATATGTTATTAGCCGGCTGGGAGGACCGTGGAAGGAAAAACTGTGCTCGAACTCAGGACAG
>JAHPZR010041578.1:0-15288 GCA_019787425.1 Platygyra sinensis | reverse complement strand
TCCTACAGAACACTCCACTTGAAGTGTGTGGAGATGAACTTCAATTCCCTGATAAGTTTACAGGTACCATGCATTATCACAGAGACAAGAAAATTCATAGGCACAGAAAACAAAAACAAAAATGTTGGAGTGCCAGCTCCACTTTCCTGCTGAAACAACATTGGGGACACTTCATGTATTGCTTGCCTCAAGAAAAGTACAGTTCAAAAAAGAACTATGACAGAACCACTCTTCAAGGACATTTTATTTACAACTTTAAAATATTCAAGATGTCCAGTGTCCCTCGTTTAACATCCTGGGTACCTTCACATCAGTGGGACATTTGAAAGGCCATGAACTGCATATACAAAGTATACATGATGTCTGTCTATGATGTCTGTTAAACACAGCTGCTTAATATCGCTTTCTCTTCAAAATTTCAGGTTTCCAGTTTACAGGATGAGTTTCTTCACTCTGTTACAAGACAAAATCAGTGCAAGGATTGGCATGAATGGAACCATAATATTATTTTGAGAGTGCTCGTCACCAGAGTGGAAAACTTCCAGAATGAACTTGCAACCCCAAATTTTTCTTTTCAAGTGCAAACCATAATATCATCAGGAGCAGTGAGGGGAGGGGGGAGGGGTGAAGACAACAATGACAACTACTAATCATACTAGATTTCTATGGTGCCCTTTCTCCAAAAAGTGAAGCATTATCATTGAATATTGAAAAAGCTGTAGTTAAGGTTGTTAAAGCTTTTAAGTGTTCATTGTGATCAATAACAAGGGGAAGGAGAGGCACTTTCCATTCCACCAAATTTTCTGGTTTGCCTTTCTGGAAATTTCCAGAGGCTAATCACATGTTTTCCACAATTTCCGGAAAAGAGAACAATCTCGCAAACGTCCAAATTTCTGCATATTTCTTACAGGAAATTTCTGTGGCATAAATTTTGATTTTCATCCTGGAATTTCTGGAATTTTCAGTTGAATGGTCTGCATTCTGGAAATTTGACAGAAATTTCTGGAGCTTTCTTAGGAAATTTACGTATCATTTGCCCCAGTTTCAAAATTTCCAAATTGTTTGGTTGAAAGGAAAGCCTTAAAGTCTCATAACAGAACAAGGATTAATTTCCAACCCTTAGCATTGATATTTAGCAGTTTGTGAATAATAGTCACAGGAAGGTACTCACTGCAGTGTCATCTTCCTTGTATATCTTGATGGTCTTATCAGCTTCACATGTAATAAGTCGACTGCTACTCAAGTCAAAGGTCATTGCAAAGATACCAGCTTCACTGTCAAGTGAGCCTGGTTGCACAGATGCCTGCAAACGTTGAAAGTTGTACCCAGTCCGCCAGTCCCAAAAGTGCATGGTACCATTATCACCTAAAATTCAACAGTATTATTTCATTTTACCAACATACTTTACAAGTTATGGAAATCGGAAATCAGTAAACAGTCATTTGTTCTTTTGTTCATTCATTTAAAAAAAAAAAAAAACAAGGGAAGCCTCTGAAGTTCAACGAGTTCAAAGGCCTGAATGCCACTCCAGTTTCTGTAACATAAAGCATATATGAGTTATTGACCAAGTATGAGGTCAAGATGGCTGGATATTGGCCAAGTTGTTTTTGCGTTCTTATGGACCTTGACTCCGTCTCAGTCCATAAACTTGCACAAAACAAATGAGGCCAGTATCTAGCCATCTTGACCGAACAAGCTCGGTCATTAACAGATTTATTATATGGCTTTCAGGGAAATTTTTCTATGGCAGGACATGGCACAAATAATAAGTAGCATAAATTATCATTCAATGTATTTTTTTCCTTTACATTGGCTGAGAGCCCACCGCATGACCTGCAAATAAATGCCAACAAATAATGGTCTTCTCATGCATAGTACCGTTTAAACATCTTGCTGCAAATAATATTCTGCTCATACGTAATTGGAACCACATTCTTCAAAGAAAAATGGCAGATTGCTTCCCTGAGCTACCAGGAAGTGATCAAAATACGAAAACAAACTTGGTGATTGAAATATAAAACAATGATATTCTTGAACTTGGTTATTGCAAAATATTGTGATTTGTCAGTGTCTCGCAGATCACTTATTTGCCTTGGCTTTAGCAAATAATTTTTCTGCTTGCCACTGACAAATCATGATATTTTGCTCAATCTGCATGTACTACTTGAGGCCTAGGTATCGATCTTCTTGTTCCAGGATCGATCCACTGGCAGATTCACACAACATTTTCTGCTGCCACATTAGCACTTGAATTACTGTCAGATTGTTGGATAGTTGGACCTTTATTCAAAAGGTGAAATGTTAAGATTTATGTGGTTCAAGAAGTTGATGCGATAAGAGAGATTCCATCAGATCACGGACAATTAGAGTGATATGGGAGGGGCCTAGGCAACTGGTACAACTGGTCAAACTCCAACTCGTGTACTTTAATGGGGTTACACAGAGTCACCGGGACAAAACGGTTTGTATCAGTGTCTTCAGTTTTACCATATTACAAGAAGTCTGCCCAGGAAAACTATCTAAAAATATTATGTAGCATAACTTGGCATTGTCATTAAGTGTCAAACTCTTGGTTGTATAGTGCATCTTCTGTTTGAGTCCTGATTTGAAAGAACAAAATACTTGAATCAAGAAACAACAACTACCTTGGCCATAGCCTGCCTGGTGATAAAAGCTCAGTCAAGTTAGCAACAACGGACTTCTTTGCCAAGTTAATGAATGCGTTCTTCAGCTCTGTACTTTATATGCCATAGTACAGGTTGTTTCTGTACTCTGTGCATAATTACAGCACGTTTCACAAAACTTTTGACAAACGGTTTCCAAAGTTTGTTTTAAATTCCCGAAGGTCGCTACGAACTTGGCAATTTCATTACGTAGTTGGCAATCAAATTGTGAACTTGGAAACAAAGTTGAGAATTTCACGCCGCACTTCATTGAGAAGTTAACAAGTTCATAGCGAGAGAAGTTCACACCATTGGGTCAAATTGTCTCAGAATTTCCTTAGACGTTGTGGTTACGTCGATTAGGAATTACTAGTTTTAAAATGGGTTATAAAATGTTGCAACTGAATTTTCCCTGACATCATCTGACATCTGCCTAAAAATAGAATACAATTTGTCATGTTGGTTTATTCTCGGGTAGCTTCAGATAGAACTTCCACATGGTTTAAAAGTACTTTACATTTAAATCAATCTATCAATCTATCAATCTATCAATCTATCAATCTATCTATCTATCAATCTATCTATCTTTCTGTCTATCAATCAATCAATCAATCAATCAATCTATCTATCTATCTATCAATCAATCTATCAATCTATCTATCTATCTATCAATCAATCTATCAATCTATCAATCTATCAATCAATCAATCAATCAATCAATCTATCTATCTATCTATCAATCTATCAATCTATCAATCTATCAATCTATCAATCTATCAATCAATCTATCAATCTATCATCTATCTATCAATCTATCAATCTATCAATCTATCAATCTATCAATCAATCAATCAATCTATCTATCTATCTATCTTTAGTAGAATTCTACTTGTACACTAATGCAAATGCTGTAATCTGATTGGCTGAGCCATTGCACACTATCAGCCATTAGTGTGCAGTGGCTGGAACTCGCCTAAGAAATGGCGACATTTTTTTGTTTTGCCAAAGTTTTGGAGGAAAATTTTGATGAAAATGGATAATTAAAATCCTGGGAAGACTAAATGAAGGACATTTACGGTTTCTTGACTTAAAAAAGTTGAAATTATTGAAAAAATATTGCGCGCATGTGCACGACTTGATCAATTTTAATTGCCAACTCAATCCGGGCGATCTTTTTAAGGTCCAAAATAATAATATGTCGAGAAATAATTGGAAACCGTTATTTGAGTTAAACTTTAGTAAGAATTCTACTAAAACAATTAGATTATTCGCTCTCGATTTCTATGAGGTGATAGTTGATGAGGCCGAAGGCCGAATCAACTATCACCTCATAGAAATCTCGAGCTCATAATCTAATTGTTAAATAAAAAAGCCTTTTTGCAGGACATACGCCATCTAGAAATAGTGCAAAAAAAACAATATTTCTCTGTCATGTTGTTGAACTTTTGTATTTAAATAACCACTGTAAACCAGATGCTAGTCGCCCCATCCGTCTCTGATGTGGAGTCCCTATGTACCTCAAATAATTTACATTTCAGAAGTAAACATGATCATAAAATAAGCCTTGCGTAGTTGAGAAATGTTTTCACGTGGTTTAAATTCATTTGTAGCTATATTACTGACCAAACCAACTACACTGAACAACACAAACTTCGCTCACAACAAACTTCGCAACGAACTTTGGCGTGATATTCACAACTTCGTTTCAAAGTTCACAATTTGATTGACAAGTTCGTAATGAAATTGCCAAGTTCGTTGTGAACTTCGGGAATTTCAAACGAACTTCGGAAACCCTTTGTCAAAAGTTTTGTGAAACGCACTGTAATATAACAGGAACTCTAAAGACTACCCACCTCCTGAAACCAAAACACCATCTGAGTTAACTGCCATACAATTCACTATGGAGTTGTGTCCAATAAGATTCTGAAGAAAATTTCCATCTGGGAACTTCCATTGTTTGATGTTGTCAGGAGATGCTGATGCAAATGAGAATCTGCAAAACAGTAAAATTTATCAGTGCTTCATAAAAAAAGACCCAGTTTTACACAAAATTGAGCCACACCTTGGTATGACAATAACAGTTTCATTCCACTATATATTGTTTTGACTTTCTTTGCTTGCTTGTAAGTAATTGGATACTTAAAAGCATCGTCGCTTTCACCTCTATTTCTCTGATCACTACAGACAACTGAAAAGTAAGGCTAAATGTGCAAATGAAGATAGTCTACAGTCACCAGCAAGTGTTTGCATAGGCAGAGGACATCATCAAAAAGAAAAAAAAAAGAACGAACGATAAAAAACCACACAAAAAATATAATTATTATTATATTTGGGATGAATTTGAGAGACAGAAGGATAGACGGGTATAAAATGGAATAACAGACTGAAGTGTTACTTACTGTGTTGGATGTAAGACAACTGATCGGACACTTTTCTTGTGATTAGTGAGTGTAACCTTAGACTTTCCAGCTGCTAAGTCCCACAGACGAATAGTACAATCATGGCTTCCTGTTATAACCTGCAAAGCAGTCATAGAAATAACTGAACTGCAAATTTCAAAAAAAATTATCAACCGAAGAAAAACTAAGAAGCCATTACATAACAATTCACACTGTAATACTTGAAGTAGAAATGACATGATATTAATTTTCCTGACAGGATTGAATAGAGCCTCACTATTGCATCTAATATTGTACAAAAGAAAAAATTGCCACATCACTTGGAGCTTCCTTTCCAGAAGTGTCACATGATCTTATTACCAATTGCCTTGAAACACATTTCATCATTTCTTGAGCAGCAACACTATTATTATGAACTGTGGTTAAATGCCAAAGGAAGACTGTCAACAAGGGTCCTCAGATTGAAGAACAAGAATGAGTACAAGTAAGCCTTTTAATTTTCAGACCAATGCTGTTCTTACAGCTCTTGCTCACGTTATTCAAGCAAGATTTGGCGTAAAGTGATGACCCCAAGCAATTGGCTTTGAATGCTTGAGTCCTGAAAGAGTGAACAAATCTAATTTCTGGTATTGCATGTTGTTTGCTTACTGACCTGAGGTTCCACAGCCTGACACTTAACAACTGCTACTGTGCTTGTATGACCTGTCAGGGTGTGAATACAGGCTTTGGTTCTCATGTCCCAGACCTAAAGAGAAAACAAAATGTTCAAGAATCTAACCTCCAGTGCGCTTGTGCCATGTATTTGGAGCACCTTTCAAGAAAACTAAAAAAACACAACCATTTACAAAAATGTGAAAACCCTAGGCTATTTCTTGCACCTCAAGACAGACAGTAGGTTGAATACAAAAATAATCCTGCATAACGAGAAAATCACTTTGTTATTAATAATACTCTATTGCAATAATAATTTATTATAATTGCCTAAAAGCTTGTGTGTGTACTGGGAAAATACAAGTGACTCAATGTCATGGATACCACTCCAAAGCATTGCATAACTAGCATGTCTGCAATGCCAGCCATGAAATTGAAATGTACGTAACATTTAAATATATTGTTACTGGTATAAATAGTTTATCAAATTTTTGTTACCCTCGCTGTTGCATCTCTACCACAAGTTAACAACACATCAATTGTAGGATGAAGGTCCAGTGAATAAATAGCACTCAAGTGTCCATGGTAGTGTCGCACAACCTGTAATAAATTCCATGGAAAAGCATCAATAAAGCAGGTATTCTGGCTGAGAGAATTTCTAAAATAACAAATGTTCCCATGTAACTAAACCCAAGTTGGTAAAGTCTTGACAGTTATGTACCTTTTAGCTTGGTACCAAATGAAATGGAAGTGACGATGAAAAACTGCCAATATAATGTCATAACCTCAAAATATTACTTTTTCCAGATCAAATATTTTATTACTTGCACTTAAAGTTTTTTTATAAACGCCACAAAATTTTAGAGGTTTTGATGCTAGAAACTCCGTTTTTTTAGCCTATGACCAAGTGAAGTGGAGATTGAGGCCAGTGACATCATTCCAGGATCTTGGTGCCAGTTTTAAACTGGAAGTAATAAAGCAAACATGAACAATCATCTTAGACCACATTTCAAAATACTGAGAAGAAAGCTGAAAACATGACATACAGTGGAGTTGTTTTGAAGAACTTTGAGGTGTTGGGAAATGTAGCAAAAACTGATTACCGGTAAGTGTCCTCAATCAAAACTACAACTCGGGAGAAACTGGAAAAATATAACTCTGAAAAACATACTCGGCTAATTAAGATCAGCTATCTAAACACCTACATCATCATGACTTCCTTGGTTTAGACAGTTTGTTTTTTCCATGATTTCCTTGGTTTAACCAGCTTATTATTGAATTATTAAGAGTTTTAGAAAGGACTAGATCTAGAAAGAATGTCAATGCAAAAACTTGATATGAGAACAAAAGTTTGCCAGGACTTGCATTGTATTTGTTAGTTTGACAAAATGTTTAAGCTTACTCACCTTGTTGTACTCCAGGTCCCAACATTTGACTTGCTTGTCTTCCCCACATGAAAATAGATAAGGTTGTCTAGGACTGACTGCTAATCCCCTGACAGTACTTATGTGACCTGTAAGTGACAACTTTAACTTGCCGCTTCCAAGCTCCCAGATCTAAAAACAAAACAAAAAACACTTGTCATGATCAATGATGATGTTCAAAGTTTTCATGTCAAAACATTAACAAATTTCTGCAACAGTTCTTATACATGTAGAGTATAGAGAATGGAAGGTTAAGATTCTGATTGGGAAAAAGCTAACAAGCTTTAGGAGCATACATGTAGCTAGATCCTTTTCCCTGGCTTCTTACAAAACATTCAGTACCTTGATTGTCCTGTCGGCAGATCCTGTAGCAAACCACTGGTTACCAGGCTCTACAGCTACTGATCTCACCCAACCAGTATGACCACTGATTACCTACATGTATAACAAACAAATGGACCAGATAAATTACTTGAACCCAATACATGACAGTTAGTTGCTTAACATTGTCAGTATACCTGCCACAATGGAACAATAGCCAAAAACGGGAAAAAAATCATTTCAGTTCCAGCTCAAAACCTCCACTACTCTTACTGGTGTCTTTATACTTGATGAACTGTCATGGATATAGGGTTGTTCAGGTTGTTTCCACAGGTGGTTTGTTTGAATCTCAAACATTAAATGTTCCATAGGCAAATATTTCAGATAATTTCATAAACGTCTGCATATGATCATGAGCTAAGTGGCATATCTGGCCAGTGTTTATCTCTGGTTTTTACATATCATGAAGCCACCTCTCACAATGAGTATTCTACTTTACCCTGAATGGGATGCGAGTCCATTGCAGGGTTATCCCCCAGCATTAAATTTGCCGGTACCCATTTAGACACCTGGGTGGAGATAGCCACTGTAAGAGTAAAGTGTCTTGTCCAAGAACACAACACAATTATGTCTCCAGTCAGGGCTCAAACCTTGACTACTTAAACCAGAGTCCAGCACTAAGTAAGGTCAACCTGCCTCCCTGACAAATATATAATTATGAACCTTCTGGAAATTACATGTCTTTGTCATGAACTTGAACAGAGCAAACACAACATTGAAAATATACTAGTTGTAAATCTCCCACTTGTTCAGTTTAAAAGCAGCATTACTAGTGCTTCCTAATGAGATGGCGAGTACCTTTGTGTTCCAACTCACAGAAGTCACAATGACTATTCACAAACATATGTGCTTGTCAGTCTACTGATTTTGCCAGGATTTACAAAGTACATCAAGTCATGTAATTTTTTTCTGTACCTTAGGGGCTGACTGTCATTCACTCCAATTGATTTTGTAATATTATAATAAAAATAAGCCAAATGATAATACCAGACTCTATTACAATGCATGTGAACAGATGACCGAGTTAATTTGCTGCTGAAGCAGGCCACCCTCTGAATAACAATACATTTTAATTTTTTTCAGAAAATTTTTAGTTCTGGATACTCATACAACTGTAGTTTACCTCAGCCCAGTGACTCTGACGTCACGGTAAAATGAATAACTTGCCATTTATAATTTATTTATTTCCTTCGCACAAGTTAAACCGAGGAATATCCACTTAGACTGTATCTTACTAGTTACATGTACGATCAATATATTCTCCATTAAGTGCCACACCCAGAACTAAACAAGACCCTCAAAGAATTAAATTTGAGGCATATATAGAAACTAAAGGTATAATTAAACAGTATTTAACCCTCAAAAATGATGACTAAAAAATCTAACAAACTCCAGGCTCAAATACATGTAAACTGCAAAAGTCAAATAAATGCCAGAGGCATTTAATAATGAAGTATGAGGTGCTAAAATATAGATCAAGAATTAAAATATAGAATAATGAGATAAAACATATTAGATTAAGGTAAAACAAGGGCACATTCTAATCCCCTTTCTTTGTAGTAATAACAAATTTGCAGTAAATGCTCCTTAGTATGTTCTAATGTATGATGTTATATACATGTGAGGCTGATGAGAAACACTTCGTGTAAGAAAACACTCAAACTTTCAACATTGTACATGTAGTATTTGACATGGCCAAAGCATTACATGTAACAAAATAACACCAATGTTTTCACCCTCATTAGTTTCCAAGGTGGATGCCATTGTGGTTTAGGCAAGGTTGGGGCCTTCTTCTGTTGAACCAAAGCTGTTGATGGTTTAGTTCCGGCTACAGATACCAGCGCTTTGGATGGAGGGCCAAGTCGTTCTTTGCCACCAGTGGCCAGAGCCTTTTGTTGAATGTCCATAATGCCTGAACTCTCCTTATGGGTATGGAACCTGAAACAACAAATGTGCTAATAAATAGGTTGGTGCTTCACAAGCACTTCAATGAAGTACCGATACGTTGCATGCTTTTTGATTCAACTGTTTTGTTGCCTGGGTGTTAATTCGTAAATGATATCAAGCATACTGAAATCTGTAAAATCACTTTGATGCAAATGTCAGATCAGGATGTTAAATATACATTTTGAAATGTCTTGAATCTTCAGCAGTTACAATAACAATAACAGAAAATTGCAGTAAGGTAAGGCAAAGGGCATTTGATTAACAAGGGAATTAAAATTGGACAAAGCAGTTTCCTGTCTCTCGTTGCTTTCTTGTATCATACTGAAGTTCATAAGACATTGGAAAGCAAACTACAGGCTATAAGCACAAAGTGAGAGGCATTACACTGACCGTTCTCAACCTTATTCAAACAACTATGGCCAGTTTTCTGAGGGGAATTTCTTGAGACTTTGCAACTCTCATAAATCCACCAATGGCCAAACAGACAAACTCCTTCCATGCTTACATTGTGCGAGTCCACATTTATAAATGTATTAACTACTTCTCAAGTATCCAATCACATATATTCTCTCTGTAGGAGGATCAAGTGTCATATATAACTGTTGCAGTTTTCATCCCAGCGGGTTCTTCACTCATAAATTGTCATATCACTGACTTGCTACTCACTGTGATGTTGCAGGTGGTAGATTTGACATCAGTTGTTCAACTCCAGCTTTTGAGGGAGATCTGTTATTTACTGCCATTTCTGAAGTCAATGCTACACCTAAATAAATATATTAATTACTCCATTTGAGCCATGATATCCCACAGTACTTCTAGCACTATTGGAAACATTTTTGAGGGGTGATTGGTTCACATGCTAATAACAGTACTATTTAAGGCCAGTTCCCATTTACACAACAACACAACCAACACATGCTTTATAAGCATTTTTAACAAACACTGTGAGAGCAGTATGTCTACTCTTGTCCAAGAACAGTATGTCTACTCTTGTCCAAGAACAAAATGCAGTGAACCAAATGAAGATTCAAACCAGACTGCCTTAAACTGGAGTCCAGTAGGCCACAAAACCTCCCTATTAATATTACATGAGAAGTTATGATCCACAACCAATTCCATACTGAAAACAGTGGAAAATGCAGATGAAGAAATAAGAGAAAATCCACAGAAGTGGGCATAGAAATATCTGAAGGTGAGCGAAGTTTGTGTTGTTCAGTGTAGTTGGTTTGGTCAGTAATATAGCTACAAATGAATTTAAACCACGTGAAAACATTTCTCAACTACGCAAGGCTTATTTTATGATCATGTTTACTTCTGAAATGTAAATTATTTGAGGTACATAGGGACTCCACATCAGAGACGGATGGGGCGACTAGCATCTGGTTTACAGTGGTTATTTAAATACAAAAGTTCAACAACATGACAGAGAAATATTGTTTTTTTTGCACTATTTCTAGATGGCGTATGTCCTGCAAAAAGGCTTTTTTATTTAACAATTAGATTATGAGCTCGAGATTTCTATGAGGTGATAGTTGATTCGGCCTTCGGCCTCATCAACTATCACCTCATAGAAATCGAGAGCGAATAATCTAATTGTTTTAGTAGAATTCTTACTAAAGTTTAACTCAAATAACGGTTTCCAATTATTTCTCGACATATTATTATTTTGGACCTTAAAAAGATCGCCCGGATTGAGTTGGCAATTAAAATTGATCAAGTCGTGCACATGCGCGCAATATTTTTTCAATAATTTCAACTTTTTTAAGTCAAGAAACCGTAAATGTCCTTCATTTAGTCTTCCCAGGATTTTAATTATCCATTTTCATCAAAATTTTCCTCCAAAACTTTGGCAAAACAAAAAAATGTCGCCATTTCTTAGGCGAGTTCCAGCCACTGCACACTAATGGCTGATAGTGTGCAATGGCTCAGCCAATCAGATTACAGCATTTGCATTAGTGTACAAGTAGAATTCTACTAAAGATAGATAGATAGATAGATTGATTGATTGATTGATAGATTGATAGATTGATAGATTGATAGATTGATAGATAGATGATAGATTGATAGATTGATTGATAGATTGATAGATTGATAGATTGATAGATTGATAGATTGATAGATAGATAGATAGATTGATTGATTGATTGATTGATTGATAGATTGATAGATTGATAGATTGATTGATAGATAGATAGATAGATTGATAGATTGATTGATAGATAGATAGATAGATTGATTGATTGATTGATTGATTGATAGACAGAAAGATAGATAGATTGATAGATAGATAGATTGATAGATTGATAGATTGATAGATTGATAGATTGATTTAAATGTAAAGTACTTTTAAACCATGTGGAAGTTCTATCTGAAGCTACCCGAGAATAAACCAACATGACAAATTGTATTCTATTTTTAGGCAGATGTCAGATGATGTCAGGGAAAATTCAGTTGCAACATTTTATAACCCATTTTAAAACTAGTAATTCCTAATCGACGTAAACCACAACGTCTAAGGAAATTCTGAGACAATTTGACCCAATGGTGTGAACTTCTCTCGCTATGAACTTGTTAACTTCTCAATGAAGTGCGGCGTGAAATTCTCAACTTTGTTTCCAAGTTCACAATTTGATTGCCAACTACGTAATGAAATTGCCAAGTTCGTAGCGACCTTCGGGAATTTAAAACAAACTTTGGAAACCGTTTGTCAAAAGTTTTGTGAAACGTGCTGTAATTATGCACAGAGTACAGAAACAACCTGTACTATGGCATATAAAGTACAGAGCTGAAGAACGCATTCATTAACTTGGCAAAGAAGTCCGTTGTTGCTAACTTGACTGAGCTTTTATCACCAGGCAGGCTATGGCCAAGGTAGTTGTTGTTTCTTGATTCAAGTATTTTGTTCTTTCAAATCAGGACTCAAACAGAAGATGCACTATACAACCAAGAGTTTGACACTTAATGACAATGCCAAGTTATGCTACATAATATTTTTAGATAGTTTTCCTGGGCAGACTTCTTGTAATATGGTAAAACTGAAGACACTGATACAAACCGTTTTGTCCCGGTGACTCTGTGTAACCCCATTAAAGTACACGAGTTGGAGTTTGACCAGTTGTACCAGTTGCCTAGGCCCCTCCCATATCACTCTAATTGTCCGTGATCTGATGGAATCTCTCTTATCGCATCAACTTCTTGAACCACATAAATCTTAACATTTCACCTTTTGAATAAAGGTCCAACTATCCAACAATCTGACAGTAATTCAAGTGCTAATGTGGCAGCAGAAAATGTTGTGTGAATCTGCCAGTGGATCGATCCTGGAACAAGAAGATCGATACCTAGGCCTCAAGTAGTACATGCAGATTGAGCAAAATATCATGATTTGTCAGTGGCAAGCAGAAAAATTATTTGCTAAAGCCAAGGCAAATAAGTGATCTGCGAGACACTGACAAATCACAATATTTTGCAATAACCAAGTTCAAGAATATCATTGTTTTATATTTCAATCACCAAGTTTGTTTTCGTATTTTGATCACTTCCTGGTAGCTCAGGGAAGCAATCTGCCATTTTTCTTTGAAGAATGTGGTTCCAATTACGTATGAGCAGAATATTATTTGCAGCAAGATGTTTAAACGGTACTATGCATGAGAAGACCATTATTTGTTGGCATTTATTTGCAGGTCATGCGGTGGGCTCTCAGCCAATGTAAAGGAAAAAAATACATTGAATGATAATTTATGCTACTTATTATTTGTGCCATGTCCTGCCATAGAAAAATTTCCCTGAAAGCCATATAATAAATCTGTTAATGACCGAGCTTGTTCGGTCAAGATGGCTAGATACTGGCCTCATTTGTTTTGTGCAAGTTTATGGACTGAGACGGAGTCAAGGTCCATAAGAACGCAAAAACAACTTGGCCAATATCCAGCCATCTTGACCTCATACTTGGTCAATAACTCATATATGCTTTATGTTACAGAAACTGGAGTGGCATTCAGGCCTTTGAACTCGTTGAACTTCAGAGGCTTCCCTTGTTTTTTTTTTTTTTTAAATGAATGAACAAAAGAACAAATGACTGTTTACTGATTTCCGATTTCCATAACTTGTAAAGTATGTTGGTAAAATGAAATAATACTGTTGAATTTTAGGTGATAATGGTACCATGCACTTTTGGGACTGGCGGACTGGGTACAACTTTCAACGTTTGCAGGCATCTGTGCAACCAGGCTCACTTGACAGTGAAGCTGGTATCTTTGCAATGACCTTTGACTTGAGTAGCAGTCGACTTATTACATGTGAAGCTGATAAGACCATCAAGATATACAAGGAAGATGACACTGCAGTGAGTACCTTCCTGTGACTATTATTCACAAACTGCTAAATATCAATGCTAAGGGTTGGAAATTAATCCTTGTTCTGTTATGAGACTTTAAGGCTTTCCTTTCAACCAAACAATTTGGAAATTTTGAAACTGGGGCAAATGATACGTAAATTTCCTAAGAAAGCTCCAGAAATTTCTGTCAAATTTCCAGAATGCAGACCATTCAACTGAAAATTCCAGAAATTCCAGGATGAAAATCAAAATTTATGCCACAGAAATTTCCTGTAAGAAATATGCAGAAATTTGGACGTTTGCGAGATTGTTCTCTTTTCCGGAAATTGTGGAAAACATGTGATTAGCCTCTGGAAATTTCCAGAAAGGCAAACCAGAAAATTTGGTGGAATGGAAAGTGCCTCTCCTTCCCCTTGTTATTGATCACAATGAACACTTAAAAGCTTTAACAACCTTAACTACAGCTTTTTCAATATTCAATGATAATGCTTCACTTTTTGGAGAAAGGGCACCATAGAAATCTAGTATGATTAGTAGTTGTCATTGTTGTCTTCACCCCTCCCCCCTCCCCTCACTGCTCCTGATGATATTATGGTTTGCACTTGAAAAGAAAAATTTGGGGTTGCAAGTTCATTCTGGAAGTTTTCCACTCTGGTGACGAGCACTCTCAAAATAATATTATGGTTCCATTCATGCCAATCCTTGCACTGATTTTGTCTTGTAACAGAGTGAAGAAACTCATCCTGTAAACTGGAAACCTGAAATTTTGAAGAGAAAGCGATATTAAGCAGCTGTGTTTAACAGACATCATAGACAGACATCATGTATACTTTGTATATGCAGTTCATGGCCTTTCAAATGTCCCACTGATGTGAAGGTACCCAGGATGTTAAACGAGGGACACTGGACATCTTGAATATTTTAAAGTTGTAAATAAAATGTCCTTGAAGAGTGGTTCTGTCATAGTTCTTTTTTGAACTGTACTTTTCTTGAGGCAAGCAATACATGAAGTGTCCCCAATGTTGTTTCAGCAGGAAAGTGGAGCTGGCACTCCAACATTTTTGTTTTTGTTTTCTGTGCCTATGAATTTTCTTGTCTCTGTGATAATGCATGGTACCTGTAAACTTATCAGGGAATTGAAGTTCATCTCCACACACTTCAAGTGGAGTGTTCTGTAGGATAGTTTGTGTGCTGGAGCACAGTTTGGTGTTGATCATTGTGTTCTGTAATAAACTGAACTTTAATAACAAACAGTACTCCAGCGTTTACTACAAGAGTGCGTAAACAAACGGTTGCCATTTTCTCCTCATGGTCTCTTTCTACCTCTCTACAACAGCCATATAAGCCCCAGTGGATGGGGGTGGGACAGCATAATTTCACGGTATGTAGTGCAGCAGGCACGGAGGTACTGTCACAATACCTCTCTACAACAGCCATATAACAGGACAACTCGGATTAATATTAATTGGCTTAATATTAATCTTAAT
>JAHPZR010041576.1:17500-30740 GCA_019787425.1 Platygyra sinensis | reverse complement strand
ATAGATAGATAGAATTAAATGTAAAGTACTTTTAAACCATGTGGAAGTTCTATCTGAAGCTACCCGAGAATAAACCAACATGACAGAAATTGTATTCTATTTTTAGGCAGATGTCAGATAACGTCTGGGAAAATTCAGTTGCAACATTTTATAACCCATTTTAAAACTAGTAATTCCTAATCGACGTAACCACAACGTCTAAGGAAATTCCGAGACAATTTGACCCAATGGTGTGAACTTCTCTCGCAATGAACTTGTTAACTTCTCAGCGAAGTGTGGCGTGAAATTCTCAACTTTGTTTCCAAGGTCACGATTTGATTGACAACTACGTAATGAAATTGCCAAGTTCGTAGCGAACTTCGGGAATTTAAAATGAACTTCGGAAACCGTTTGTCAAAAGTTTTGTGAAACGTACTGTAGTTATGCACAGAGTGCAGAAACAACCTGTACTATGGCATATAAAGTACAGAGCTGAAGAACGCATTCATTAACTTGGCAAAGAAGTCCGTTCTTGCTAACTTGACTGAACTTTTATCACCAGGCAGGCTATGGCCAAGGTAGTTGTTGTTTCTTGATTCAAGTATTTTGTTCTTTCAAATCAGGACTCAAACAGAAGATGCACTATACAACCAAGAGTTTGACACTTAATGACAATGCCACGTTATGCTAAATAATATTTATAGATAGTTTTCCTGGGCAGACTTCTTGTAATATGGTAAAACTGAAGACACTGATACAAACCGTTTTGTCCCTGTGACTCTGTGTAACCCCATTAAAGTACACGAGTTGGAGTTTGACCAGTTGTACCAGTTGCCTAGGCCCCTCCCATATCACTCTAATTGTCCGTGATCTGATGGAATCTCTCTTATCGCATCAACTTCTTGAACCACATAAATCTTAACATTTCACCTTTTGAATAAAGGTCCAACTATCCAACAATCTGACAGTAATTCAAGTGCTAATGTGGCAGCAGAAAATGTTGTGTGAATCTGCCAGTGGATCAATCCTGGAACAAGAAGATCGATACCTAGGCCTCAAGTAGTACATGCAGATTGAGCAAAATATCATGATTTGTCAGTGGCAAGCAGAAAAATTATTTGCCAAAGCCAAGGCAAATAAGTGATCTGCGAGACACTGACAAATCACAATATTTTGTAATAACCAAGTTCAAGAATATTATTGTTTTATATTTCAATCACCAAGTTTGTTTTCGTATTTTAATCACTTCCTGGCAGCTCAGGGAAGCAATCTGCCATTTTTCTTTGAAGAATGTGGTTCCAATTACGTATGAGCAGAATATTATTTGCAGCAAGATGTTTAAACGGTACTATGCATGAGAAGACCATTATTTGTTGGCATTTATTTGCAGGTCATGCGGTGGGCTCTCGGCCAATGTAAAGGGAAAAAATACATTGAATGATAATTTATGCTACTTATTATTTGTGCCATGTCCTGCCGTAGAAAAATTTCCCTGAAAGCCATATAATAAATCTGTTAATGACCGAGCTTGTTCTGTCAAGATGGCTAGATACTGGCCTCATTCTTTTTGTGCAAGTTTATCGACTGTGACGGAGTCAAGGTCCATAAGAACGCAAAAAAAACTTGGCCAATATCCAGCCATCTTGACCTCATACTTGGTCAATAACTCATATATGCTTTATGCTACAGAAACTGGAGTGGCATTCAGGCCTTTGAACTCGTTGAACTTCAGAGGCTTCCCTTGTTTTTTTTTTTAAATGAATGAACAAAAGAACAAATGACTGTTTACTGATTTCCATAACTTGTAAAGTATGTGGTAAAGTGAAATAATACTGTTGAATTTTAGGTGATAATGGTACCATGCACTTTTGGGACTGGCGAACTGGGTACAACTTTCAACGTTTGCAGGCATCTGTGCAACCAGGCTCACTTGACAGTGAAGCTGGTATCTTTGCAATGACCTTTGACTTGAGTAGCAGTCGACTTATTACATGTGAAGCTGATAAGACCATCAAGATATACAAGGAAGATGACACTGCAGTGAGTATCTTCCTGTGACTATTATTCCCAAACTGCTAAATATCAATGCTAGGGGTGGAAATTAATCCTTGTTCTGTTATGAGACTTTAAGGTTTTCCTTTCAACCAAACAATTTGGAAATTTGAAACTGGGGCAAATGATACGTAAATTTCCTAAGAAAGCTCCAGAAATTTCTGTCAAATTTCCAGAATGCTGACCATTCAGCTGAAAATTCCGGAAATTCCAGGATGAAAATCAAAATTTATGCCACAGAAATTTCCTGTAAGAAATATGCAGAAATTGGGACGTTTGCGAGATCGTTCTCTTTTCCGGAAATTGTGGAAAACATGTGATTAGCCTCTGGAAATTTCCAGAAAGGCAAACCAGAAAATTTGGTGGAATGGAAAGTGCCTCTCCTTCCCCTTGTTATTGATCACAATGAACACTTAAAAGCTTTAACAACCTTAACTACAGCTTTTTCAATATTCAATGATAATGCTTCACTTTTTGGAGAAAGGGCACCATAGAAATCTAGTATGATTAGTAGTTGTCATTGTTGTCTTCACCCCTCCCCCTCTCCTCACTGCTCCTGATGATATTATGGTTTGCACTTGAAAAGAAAAAAATTGGGGTTGCAAGTTCAAATCAAGTTCATGGGGTTGCAAGTTTTCCACTCTGGTGACAAGCACTCTCAAAATAATATTATGGTTCCATTCATGCCAATCCTTGCACTGATTTTGTCTTGTAACAGAGTGAAGAAACTCATCCTGTAAACTGGAAACCTGAAATTTTGAAGAGAAAGCGATATTAAGCAGCTGTGTTTAACAGACATCATGTATACTTTGTATACGCAGTTCATAGCCTTTCAAATGTCCCGCTGATGTGAAGGTACCCAGGATGTTAAAAGAGGGACACTGGACATCTTGAATATTTTAAAGTTGTAAATAAAATTTCCTTGAAGAGTGGTTCTGTCATAGTTCTTTTTTGAACTGTACTTTTCTTGAGGCAAGCAATACATGAAGTGTCCCCAATGTTGTTTCAGCAGGAAAGTGGAGCTGGCACTCCAACATTTTTGTTTTTGTTTTCTGTGCCTATGAATTTTCTTGTCTCTGTGATAATACATGTACCTGTAAACTTATCAGGGAATTGAAGTTCATCTCCACACACTTCAAGGGGAGTGTTCTGTAGGATAGTTTTGTGTGCTGGAGCACAGTTTGGTGTTGATCATTGTGTTCTGTAATAAACTCAACTTTAATAACAAACAGTACTCCAGCGTTTACTACAAGAGTGCGTAAACAAACGGTTGCCATTTTCTCCTCATGGTCTCTTTCTACCTCTCTACAACAGCCATATAAGCCCCAGTGGATGGGGTGGGACAGCATACTTTCACAGTATGTAGTGCAGCTGGCACGGAGGTACTGTCACAATACCTCTTTACAACAGCCATATAACAGGACAACTCGGATTAATATTAATCGGCTTAATATTAATCTTAATGATTATTATAATCCAGTAATAAATTATTATAATCCTGTAATAGATTATTATAATCCGGTAATAGATTATTATAATCTATTACCAAGGTTTTAGCCGTGCCTTAATCAATTAGGATTAATATTAACCTAAGATTAATATTAATCTTAGGGCGCGTTCGTTTGGGATATTCCGGAATATATTCCGGCTATGCTGCTCCTGGGAGCAGAATAGCAGGAATGGAAATCCGGGTATTCCGGAATGAGAATAGCTCCCAAACAAACGCTTACTCGCGTTATTCCAATTATTCTTATTCCGGATCGATCCCAAAGGAACGCGCCCTTAATTGATTAATATTAATATTAATCTGATAAATATTAATCTTATGTAGCATTAACATTATTCCTACCTTTGATTAATCTTTATCCAAACCTTCCGAAGATTGACATTATTTAACGATCTTAGGCGTCCTTATCAGTATCTTATGTATTAGTGGACCCTTTTACTTGGATCTAAGTACGGTATAATGTATATATGTATAGTCTATTTAACTAAGTGCATCTGATGAGAAATTCAGGTTCATACTGTCATAGTTTGCTATTGTGATATACTGGCTCCGAACCTCAAAACAGTTGTGTCTTTGGGATTTTCGCCATTCCTACGCAGCGGGTAGTTATTTCCTTCTTAAGGTCCCCTCTATTGTAAAAGCACATGTCCACGGCATGGATTTGCTGACCCAGAAGTGCTTGCTCCTTTTCATTTACTTCAAGGGTCAACATCGTGTTATCTACCAGCTCTAGTATATGCAAGTGATCGTCATGTGACTAATGTGATCTGTGTTGTCCCGTCAGTCCCTTGTCTGTCATATAGACCTGATGCATCTGAACATTCACAGGAATTTTATCTGGATTATAATAGAGATTGATATTAATTTGGATGATATTTTTAATAATGATCTAATCCTTCAAATTTTTGCAGTGCCTTAATCTATTACTGAATTCAGAAGCGTATCATGATAAGCTTCTGCTGAATTATAATCTATTACTGGATTATAATAATCTATTACCGGATTATAATAATCCTATTATAATCTATTACTATTATAATCCACGGATTAATATTAACCCGAGTTGTCCTGATATAAGCCCAGTGGATGGGGGTGGGACAGCATACTTTCACAGTATGATAGTGCAGCAAGCACAGAGGTACTGTCACAATACCTCTCTACAACAGCCATATAAGCCCCAGTGGATGGGGGTGGGACAGCATACTTTCACAGTATCTTAGTGCAGTAAGCACAGGGGTACTTTCACAATACCTCTCTACAACAGGGGTATAAGCCCCAGTGGATGGGGGTGGGACAGCATACTTTCACGGTATGTAGTGCAGTAAGCACGGAGGTACTGTCACAATACCTCTCTACAAAGTTACAGCGGTATAAGCCCCAGTGGATGGGGGTGGGACAGCATACTTTCACAGTATAATAGTGCAGTAAGCACAGGGGTACTGTCACAATACCTCTCTACAACAGCGGTATAAGCCCCAGTGGATGGGGTGGGACAGCATACTTTCACAGTATGATAGTGCAGTAAGCACAGGGGTACTTTCACAATATGGACGTATGGGCTATATAAATATGTGCTATGGGATACGGTAGGGTTTTTGAGATTCCTGATCCTCGAAGTCCCTGCAACTAGTCCCCTGAACAGTTTATTCAAAGGGACATCATCCCATGAACAGTTCGCACACAGGGACTTGTCCCAAAAAATCAAACCAGTTTGAGTTCGCTCAGTCCCTGCAACTAGAATATGTGGCAGAAAACTGATATTTCAGTTGACCGTTTTTTGTCCCTGCAACTAGTTTCAGGGACTAGTCCCCTTGTGTGTGACGACCTTAAATGGGGTTGCCCATTTGCATTGCATTCCGTGTGATCCTTAGATAGGGTACCTTTAGTGCCAGCTAAATTTGCAGTGCATCAGTAATAAATGCCCAGCTACTAAAACTTAACTCTTTGTAACATTCCAATGTCACAGAAATGAAATAAAGTTGTGCCATTCACACCATTTGAGGGCTTTGGCCTTTATTAGGGTGTCATTTTTCATGTCCTTTATCCTGAAATAGGGTAGGGGTTTCAGACCCCCCATGGTACACACCTATCCAAAATTTACTCATTATTATGTATTTAAATATAGATAGGACCCTGCGCGAGCTCTGATTGGTCAAAAACCTATGTTTTATCAGAGCATAAAACATAGGAAAAGCGTGTTTTATTGTTTTGCGCGCTTAAAATCTATGTTTTAAAGCAAATGAAGAAGCCTAAGCCGTGTATTACACTGTGATAAAACACTCTGGTCATTTGAGAACATGCGAGAAATGAAGAAAACACTCACCTGCGGCTTGTGTTTCTACATTCCTCTCGTGTTCTCAAATAACCGTCGTGTTTTATCATAGTGTAATACACGGCTTAGGCTTCTTTATTTGTTAATAACTAAACGAAGTAATTTTGACAAAGGAAAATGTGGCCAAGCAAGTTCTTTGTTTTATTCATGTTTTTTGTTTGCAATTTTGGGAGCTGACCCTGCACAAACCCAACTTCACAGGATGGTTATGAGTGCTCATACAACTAACCAGTCGAAGAATTGTGTTTATGTAATTAATGCATAGTCAATGACATCAAAAAAATGATGCGCAGCCTGTTTGCTTCTTTTCTTTACCAGTCTTCCTAACCATTTCCCTGTTACAGTGCATTTCACAAAACGTCTGACAAACCATTTAAGAAGTTTATTTGAAATTCCCAAATTTCACTACAAACATTGCAAATAGTATACATAATTAGCCACTCCCCATTGGAGCTTTTCAGAACCAATGTTAATGAAACAAGATAAATATTCAAATAAACATAACTAGGTTGGACTCCACATTGGCTGGAGGTAGACCAGTTAGCTATTTACAAGCATAGCTGAGAAGTTGAACTTGGGGTTACAGAAGACAACATCACAGTATTTGAACCCGCAACCTATGGATTTCAAATACAGCACTCTAACCGCTCAGCCAAGCTGCCTCCACTACGAACTTGGCAATTTCCTCACATATTTGTCAATCAAATCATGAACTTAGAAATGAAGTTGTGAATTTCACACTGAACTTCATTGGAAGTTGAAGTTCATTATGAGGGAAGTTCACACCATTTAGTGTAGTTAGAATGTCTTGGAATTTCCTTAGAGGTGGTTACATCAATTTGGAATTACTGGTTTTCAGTAATTTGTACGTTGCTTAAAGGGGAAGTGCATTGACACATTTGCTTATCCCAGATATCGCCTGACACCTGCCCATTGGTTTAAAATAGAATAGAATTTCAGTAATGCTTGTTTATTCTCGGGTAGCTTCAGGTAGAACTTCCACACAGTGGTTAAAAGTATCTACATTTAAATCTTTCATAGATAACTAACTTTTTTCAGGACAATCACTATAGAAATAGTGCCAAAAAGCCAGAGTCCCTCTGTACACCTCAAATAATTTACATTTTAGAAGTAAACGTAAAATAAGCTTTGCTTGATTGTGAATTTCTTTTCACTTGGTTTAAATTGATTAGTGGTTATATTACCAAACCCAAACTACACCAAAAATTCACAATTTGTTAATGAAAATTGCCAGGCGAACTTTTGGGAATTTCAATCTAACTCAGACACAGTGTCAAAAGTTTTGTGATGCTCTGGAACTATGGTTTATACTTGGTGGAATGTTTAGAGACAAAACGGGACATTGTATGTCACAGCTGTACTGTGCAAAGATTTAAGCAATCTCTACTTGCACAAATCCCATAATACACCTCTTTTACCCCAAAAAAATTTGCATAGGCATTGTTTTAGATTACACTTGGGACATGTTCATGTCCCAGGAGAAATTGCAAACAATGAGTATGCAAAATTTGGGGGGTGGGGTTAAAGAGGTGCATTATGGTATTGTGCAAGTAGTGAATTACTTCATTCATATATGTAGGGAAACAAGTTATAACACATAAAAAAACTCAGACAAGATGTACTGAAAACAATTTACACAAGTTTATTGTTGTTACAGCATCATTAAGATCGAGGACGTTCCTTCTTCTCTTTAAAAAGAGC
The DNA here is from genome assembly GCA_019787425.1 of Platygyra sinensis. NCBI lineage: Eukaryota > Metazoa > Cnidaria > Anthozoa > Scleractinia > Merulinidae > Platygyra > Platygyra sinensis. The sequence continues at coordinate 23,148 of JAHPZR010041576.1, read as the reverse complement.
AAGAAGTGATACATTGGCAACCTTCACAACCTTAAATCGCACTCCAGGGATATCACCAACAGCGTGACCTCTTCTGCCAAAACCAGAGATTAAAACTTCATCGTTTTCTTCAATGAAAATTAAGGCAACCATCATTTGGCACACAAAGCTGTAATCTTCTTGCCATTCTTAATGAGCTGTAACACGCACACACTTTCGGATAGCAGAGTTTGGCTGTTTGGCTTCAACTCCCTGAGGAAAAAAGCCAGCACTGTAAATACTGGGCCTTCATCGCTGAACACTCGCTGCAAAGTCTTTGCCATTGTTGCACATGGTATTTTAAAGGTACATCTCCTAACACTAGCTCACAATACTGATAAGCAGGGTTTACACACATTAATTTTTTGTCCAAAATTCATTATTTATCCTTACTTTTTGCAAACATTACTTTCTTCTCCCATATTTAGGTTGAGTAATTTAACTCAAAAATGGCAATTTTGAAGCTGACACAGAAACAAAATCAAAGTTCTCTATGAGCAAACTCGTGAATTTCACAAATAATGATGACTGATATGAAATTTTAACCTTTGCAAATACTTCTATTCATTTTCACTCCAAGCACGACTCGTTTTCGTGAAGTGCTCACAAATCGTCAGATTTTTGTCCCTAGTGCCACATTTTTAACAAAACCCACTTGTAAGAACTGTTTCTTATTACATGTACATGTACACAAAGTTTTCTGAAAGGTTTTAGAATGAAAGAGAAACTGTGGCAAATTTCATTGCATTTCACTTTTTAGTGGTCAGTTAAAGTGCATATGAAGTGAAAAATAATTTATGCTTATTGGAAAGTCCTTCCAAAATACAGAAGAATGGCGTTTTTCTTTTTGAAATATCTTTTTTTCGTTTCAGAGATATTAACGTTTTTCTATTATGCAAATTAATCAGTGATGACGTCATATTGTTTGCAGCTAAAAATTGTAAAATACTGAATAAACAATATCTCTAGAAATATTAAAGCAGTGTTCTTGAAACTTGGCAACATAATTGTCCATCACAAAAGAAACAAAATGACAACCCTTAGTGCTGTTGCCATAGCAACTCTTTCGGCTCCAGTCTCTTTTTGTCGAAAAAACGAATCCTCCATTTTCAACTTCTTAAGAGAGAGAAGGGGTCCTACATGGAACATACATAGTTCCCATGTTGTCATAACTCCCAATGATAGATTGTGTAGGGTAGATGGATCTTGTTTTCAGACAAAAAGTGAGATTTTCAGTTTTTATTAAAACAACACCAGTGACAAAACTGTTGTCATGGCAACAGTGCTAAGGGTGTCATTTTGTTTCTTTGTGATGCGCATTTATGGTGCCAAGTTTCAAGAACACTGCTTTAATATTTCTAGAGATATTGTTTATTCAGTATTTTACAATTTTTAGCTGCAAACAATATGACGTCATCACTGATCTAATTTGCATAATAGAAAAACGTTAATATCTCTGAAACGAAAAAAGATATTTCAAAAAGAAAAACGCATTCTTCTGTATTTTGGAAGGACTTTCAAATAAGCAGACATTATTTTTCACTTCATATGCACTTTAAACAATGAGCATATTAAATTTTCCAAAACTCAAAACCTTGGTCTTAATAAGAAACTGAAAAATCCACACACAAGCAACTGTTAACTTGCATTTGTGCAGCATTGTATTAGACTTAAGAGTGTGTTAAATCACTTTGCTATACCTCCCAACTCAAATACGTTTCTGATTGGAGAATGCATCACCTGCCATGGGTTAAAACTCACTAACTCCCTAGGGTGACTAAAACTCACTAACTCCCTAGGGTGACTAAAACTCACCAACTCCCTAGGGAAAAAACAACTTGAACTTTGGACTTGCACATGATCAGGTTGTACACCCTGAAGCCGCGGGAAATTTGTGTACCAGTCGGCCTGATGTTAAAAAGCCATTGAAGTAGGATGACGTTTCTCACTGGAGACGGCATTCATTATTCAAGAAAGGGATTTATAGTTGCAAAAACATATCATGCAGATTAACATTTAAGGGAAAATATGAACATTTTGTGTCTCCAAGCTTTTGGTTTGACACCAAAAATGGGTCGCCCACATTTGTCAACTGGCTCTTTCATCACAGTCGCAGGTACGAAAGTACTTTTGTAATTTACAAAAAAAATATGCTGCTCCTGATCACATCAAACTCGGAATGCTTGAGTTAATAATTAAAAGAAACCAGAGCAACTTAAGTACTGTCTATATTTTTTGTTAGCTGCGAAGAAAAAGACTGTTATTGTGATTTTTCGTTAGGACAGGTTGGTTTTGGCAGCTGCTCAATTTTGCGAGCGTAGCCAGTGTATGCAATGGTGTCAGGCAAATCATTTTTTTCGGAATTTTTTCTTTTTTTGAGTTGGGAGGTGTAACAAACCACTTAATGACTGGCCCCTCGGGAAACAGTGAGTTTTGTTTCCCCTTGACCGCAAAAATTCACAGACCTCTCAACCTCAAAACACCGAAAATCTGGAGACTGATGCAAATAAATCTGGAGATTTCAGTAAAAAATCTGGAGATTGATCGACTGGCAAACAAAACCAAGTAAACACAGGTTCTAATTAAGAGAAAGTGTCATTAGGTTCATCAGCAACTTCCGCCATTTTGAAAACGTGATTAAAATGTGAGAGACTGGCAATGATAACCTAATTTGGAACAAGTGCTATATATGGTCATAGACGACAGTCTGCCATGGACTGAACAGCTGGGTAATGGTTTGTTTAGTTTAAACTATGGATTCGCACAAAATTGGTGCAAGAAACTCACCTAAGCAAGCCAAAAATAAATTATACAAAAAATTTATTCTGTCAGCTTGCGCCTCTATTTATTGTGAGGTTTGTCTGTCTTGTTTTGAGACCGTGAGATTGAACTGAAAACCGCGAGTCTCGCGACAAAATCGTGAGACCTGAGAGGTCTGAATTCACTATTTCCCTTGTCGCCAGTGCTTAGCATACTTCTGTTTGTCATTTGTATTTCTGCTCAACATGGCACAACTTCTTAAAATATACCCTAGACCAAAAGTGCTTATTGAGATATTTGTCCATAATTATAATGTATGTGCACAGGTGACCAAGTTTATCTGCTGTTCCAGGCACAACTGAAGCAGGCCATCCAGTGAATAAGAAACACATTTTAATGTTCGAGGAAATAGCACTGTGTATTCATGGTTTACCTCAACCCAGTGACTCTAACCTCGCTAGCTAGAATAGTGAATGACTTATAATTACACTTCTATACCCCCACAAGTCAACTGTGGAGCCACTACATTAGGCAATTACTGTAACAACTTTTTGGATAAATTTTTAAGCAATTTTGTAGCTTTAATTAATGGTTTTTGAACCACCAAAATTTTTAAAAGTAGTTGCTTTATAGCTAGTCTGTTATGAAGATCGATAGGATGATTTGGTGCATGAATCATGCAAGGAAAAAGAAAGACTTGGGAGTCTTTCAAGTTACGTATACAAAAGAAAAAATATCATTCTATACATACACTTTTCGAGAACAATTTCCCTTAGCATGAGAAGCGCCACCAAAAGGGTTAGCCTTCAGAGCCGTTCCCAAATGCGCTTTCTGTATCCTTTGTCGTGCCATCTTTGGTCTCGGCGGTGATTCTTGAGCTTACGAGCAGTTCTTAAACCTCTTGGCTTTCCTTGAAAAAACAAGTTATTGCAATAGAGTTACTACATCGAAGATTGTTGTTTATTCGAGTGTTTTGCGTGGTTGTAAAAGGTAAAAGGAGTGAAAGACCCCAAAACACGTGTGTCCTTTACCCATCTTCTGCACCCAAGAACTTACGAAGAGAACGGTCCACAGTGCACTGCGTGGCTTTATACTGACTATTATGGATGAATAAGTTTAATTTTAGGCCAAGAGATTTGATTGGGCTTGTTCCACAACGTCGCGCAATATCAACAAATTTCGTCAATTTCGCAAAATCCAGAACTAAAAGGGTTCAAAATTTATATCTGTTTACACCTCTTCATCTCAAAAGCTCGCTTGGCTTGGAAACCAGCGCCGTTTTATACATGCCAACTCTCATGCATTTAATATGCGTGAGTCTCACGCTGCGTCACGCATTCAGACCAATTTCTCACGCCTAAGTAACAATAGCAGTGTATTGCTTAAAAACGTTCGAGAACTCGTCACAACATCTCTTCGGAACTCTTAAGCTCGAGATTGGTCGGAAATCCTTTGAACTTCATGCGACACGTCAGCGAGCGAGAGCAATTTGTTATCATGTCAGCGTTTAATGCGTCTGTCCCGTTATTGACAATGAATTTCGTCATAACATCGTCAAAGTAGTCTGCGGATCCACTCGGCTATCGCCCCGTGGATCCACAGCTACATTGACAATGTTATGACGAAATTCATGATAAATAACAGGACAGACGCATAAAAAACTGACGTCAATTTGTTAAATAGACGAAAATAAGCAAGGCTGATTAAACAGTATGGGAATGTATTTTCCAGTATTTCGGAAGGCACGGCCTTTCTTCTTTAGTGATTCTCTGTAACACTATGAAGAAGGAGGGCCGTGCCTTCGAAATATTGGAAAGTATAATCCCATACTGTTTAATCAGCCTTGCTTATTTTCGTCAACTTTATAGAGCTTTGAATGGAGACGCCATGTTGGGTCATGGCGGGCGTAACAGAAACATGTCTTTATCTGTCAATGAATTTTGTAATTGTGATTGGACGTAATTGGACACTCCCCATTGGAGCTTTTCGGGACCAATTTTACAATTTTTATATTGGGTGAGATCGGACGTCAGCTTATATAAGGTGCCTCAGGCTGATGCTATCAGTCCATTTTTGATCTCACCCACCCACCCGACCCATACATGGAGAGATAAACCACCACTCCGGGAACTACGTCCCCTGCTCTTTTCGACAAGAGCGTGGGTTCGTTAACGTCCCCTGCTAACCGTGTAAAACTGAAGATGCAGGAGACGGGGCCTACAGTTTGAAGTACTTATCCGTGAAGGTCTAGGGCTCGAACCCACGACCTCCCGCTCAGCAGACTGGCGCCCTACCTGGAGTCCCTATACATTGAAATTAGTAGTTCTTCTAGTGCAAGAACTGTTCAGTTAGCTAAACCTTGAGGGATAACTCATCTTTTAGTTACAGCCTTCGATTTCACTGAGTACCCAAGCACCTGGCAACGAAAGGTTGAGCAGAGTTTGAGCAACTGATGAGAAAGCTTTTGCTTGGTTCAAATTAGTTGTCTTAAAGTTTTCTTTGTGTTTGGGAATATCCTGTCTAGGGAGAAGCAGCCGGTTCCTCTTTGTTAGGGCTTCCCGGAATTCCATGTTTGATATGCAAAGGATTGGAATTAGTCATCCACGATGTGGTGTCATCCGTACAGTGCAAATACATACATTGCAATCAGGTATTGTAAGTGGAAGGTCACTGATATACAACACCTCGAGTGATTGGAACTGCATCAAACAATAATCCATTGATACAAATCGCTGTGTTCGATCGTATAGGTAAGAATCAAACCACTGCTGGAAGATATTATCAATGTGGTACGTATGACATGTAATTTCTGATCCACCAGATCAAAAGCTTTACTAAGGTCCAGCAATACCGCACCTACTGGCAGGTTC
>JAHPZR010041576.1:0-12500 GCA_019787425.1 Platygyra sinensis | reverse complement strand
CACGCTCTTGTCGAAAAGAGCAGGGGACGTAGTTCCCGGAGTGGTGGTTTATCTCTCCATGTATGGGTCGGGTGGGTGGGTGAGATCAAAAATGGACTGATAGCATCAGCCTGAGGCACCTTATATAAGCTGACGTCCGATCTCACCCAATATAAAAATTGTAAAATTGGTCCCGAAAAGCTCCAATGGGGAGTGTCCAATTACGTCCAATCACAATTACAAAATTCATTGACAGATAAAGACATGTTTCTGTTACGCCCGCCATGACCCAACATGGCGTCTCCATTCAAAGCTCTATAAAGTTGACGAAAATAAGCAAGGCTGATTAAACAGTATGGGATTATACTTTCCAATATTTCGAAGGCACGGCCCTCCTTCTTCATAGTGTTACAGAGAATCACTAAAGAAGAAAGGCCGTGCCTTCCGAAATACTGGAAAATACATTCCCATACTGTTTAATCAGCCTTGCTTATTTTCGTCTATTTAACAAATTGACGTCAGTTTTTTATGCGTCTGTCCTGTTATTTATCATGAATTTCGTCATAACATTGTCAATGTAGCTGTGGATCCACGGGGCGATAGCCGAGTGGATCCGCAGACTACTTTGACGATGTTATGACGAAATTCATTGTCAATAACGGGACAGACGCATTAAACGCTGACATGATAACAAATTGCTCTCGCTCGCTGACGTGTCGCATGAAGTTCAAAGGATTTCCGACCAATCTCGAGCTTAAGAGTTCCGAAGAGATGTTGTGACGAGTTCTCGAACGTTTTTAAGCAATACACTGCTATTGTTACTTAGGCGTGAGAAATTGGTCTGAATGCGTGACGCAGCGTGAGACTCACGCATATTAAATGCATGAGAGTTGGCATGTAAAAGACGGCGCTGGTTTCCAAGCCAAGCGAGCTTTTGAGATGAAGAGGTGTAAACAGATATAAATTTTGAACCCTTTTAGATTTGGTTTTTAATCTGGATTTGGAAATTGACGAAATTTGTTGATATTGCGCGACGTTGTGGAACAAGCCCAATCAAATCTCTTGGCCTAAAATTAAACTTATTCATCCATAATAGTCAGTATAAAGCCACGCAGTGCACTGTGGACCGTTCTCTTCGTAAGTTCTTGGGTGCAGAAGATGGGTAAAGGACACACGTGTTTTGGGGTCTTTCACTCCTTTTACCTTTTACAACCACGCAAAACACTCGAATAAACAACAATCTTCGATGTAGTAACTCTATTGCAATAACTTGTTTTTTCAAGGAAAGCCAAGAGGTTTAAGAACTGCTCGTAAGCTCAAGAATCACCGCCGAGACCAAAGATGGCACGACAAAGGATACAGAAAGCGCATTTGGGAACGGCTCTGAAGGCTAACCCTTTTGGTGGCGCTTCTCATGCTAAGGGAAATTGTTCTCGAAAAGTGTATGTATAGAATGATATTTTTTCTTTTGTATACGTAACTTGAAAGACTCCCAAGTCTTTCTTTTTCCTTGCATGATTCATGCACCAAATCATCCTATCGATCTTCATAACAGACTAGCTATAAAGCAACTACTTTTAAAAATTTTGGTGGTTCAAAAACCATTAATTAAAGCTACAAAATTGCTTAAAAATTTATCCAAAAAGTTGTTACAGTAATTGGCTAATGTAGTGGCTCCACAGTTGACTTGTGGGGGTATAGAAGTGTAATTATAAGTCATTCACTATTCTAGCTAGCGAGGTTAGAGTCACTGGGTTGAGGTAAACCATGAATACACAGTGCTATTTCCTCGAACATTAAAATGTGTTTCTTATTCACTGGATGGCCTGCTTCAGTTGTGCCTGGAACAGCAGATAAACTTGGTCACCTGTGCACATACATTATAATTATGGACAAATATCTCAATAAGCACTTTGGTCTAGGGTATATTTTAAGAAGTTGTGCCATGTTGAGCAGAAATACAAATGACAAACAGAAGTATGCTAAGCACTGGCGACAAGGGAAATAGTGAATTCAGACCTCTCAGGTCTCACGATTTTGTCGCGAGACTCGCGGTTTTCAGTTCAATCTCACGGTCTCAAAACAAGACAGACAAACCTCACAATAAATAGAGGCGCAAGCTGACAGAATAAATTTTTTGTATAATTTATTTTTGGCTTGCTTAGGTGAGTTTCTTGCACCAATTTTGTGCGAATCCATAGTTTAAACTAAACAAACCATTACCCAGCTGTTCAGTCCATGGCAGACTGTCGTCTATGACCATATATAGCACTTGTTCCAAATTAGGTTATCATTGCCAGTCTCTCACATTTTAATCACGTTTTCAAAATGGCGGAAGTTGCTGATGAACCTAATGACACTTTCTCTTAATTAGAACCTGTGTTTACTTGGTTTTGTTTGCCAGTCGATCAATCTCCAGATTTTTTACTGAAATCTCCAGATTTATTTGCATCAGTCTCCAGATTTCGGTGTTTTGAGGTTGAGAGGTCTGTGAATTTTGCGGTCAAGGGGAAACAAAACTCACTGTTTCCCGAGGGGCCAGTCATTAAGTGGTTTGTTACACCTCCCAACTCAAAAAAAGAAAAAATTCCGAAAAAAATGATTTGCCTGACACCATTGCATACACTGGCTACGCTCGCAAAATTGAGCAGCTGCCAAAACCAACCTGTCCTAACGAAAAATCACAATAACAGTCTTTTTCTTCGCAGCTAACAAAAAATATAGACAGTACTTAAGTTGCTCTGGTTTCTTTAATTATTAACTCAAGCATTCGAGTTTGATGTGATCAGGAGCAGCATATTTTTTTGTAAATTACAAAAGTACTTTCGTACCTGGCGACTGTGATGAAAGAGCCAGTTGACAAATGTGGGCGACCCATTTTTGGTGTCAAACCAAAAGCTTGGAGACACAAAATGTTCATATTTTCCCTTAAATGTTAATCTGCATGATATGTTTTTGCAACTATAAATCCCTTTTCTTGAATAATGAATGCCGTCTCCAGTGAGAAACGTCATCCTACTTCAATGGCTTTTAACATCAGGCCGACTGGTACACAAATTTCCCGCGGCTTCAGGGTGTACAACCTGATCATGTGCAAGTCCAAAGTTCAAGTTGTTTTTTCCCTAGGGAGTTGGTGAGTTTTAGTCACCCTAGGGAGTTAGTGAGTTTTAGTCACCCTAGGGAGTTAGTGAGTTTTAACCCATGGCAGGTGATGCATTCTCCAATCAGAAACGTATTTGAGTTGGGAGGTATAGCAAAGTGATTTAACACACTCTTAAGTCTAATACAATGCTGCACAAATGCAAGTTAACAGTTGCTTGTGTGTGGATTTTTCAGTTTCTTATTAAGACCAAGGTTTTGAGTTTTGGAAAATTTAATATGCTCATTGTTTAAAGTGCATATGAAGTGAAAAATAATGTCTGCTTATTTGAAAGTCCTTCCAAAATACAGAAGAATGGCGTTTTTCTTTTTGAAATATCTTTTTTCGTTTCAGAGATATTAACGTTTTTCTATTATGCAAATTAGATCAGTGATGACGTCATATTGTTTGCAGCTAAAAATTGTAAAATACTGAATAAACAATATCTCTAGAAATATTAAAGCAGTGTTCTTGAAACTTGGCACCATAAATGCGCATCACAAAGAAACAAAATGACACCCTTAGCACTGTTGCCATGACAACAGTTTTGTCACTGGTGTTGTTTTAATAAAAACTGAAAATCTCACTTTTTGTCTGAAAACAAGATCCATCTACCCTACACAATCTATCATTGGGAGTTATGACAACATGGGAACTATGTATGTTCCATGTAGGACCCCTTCTCTCTCTTAAGAAGTTGAAAATGGAGGATTCGTTTTTTCGACAAAAAGAGACTGGAGCCGAAAGAGTTGCTATGGCAACAGCACTAAGGGTTGTCATTTTGTTTCTTTTGTGATGGACAATTATGTTGCCAAGTTTCAAGAACACTGCTTTAATATTTCTAGAGATATTGTTTATTCAGTATTTTACAATTTTTAGCTGCAAACAATATGACGTCATCACTGATTAATTTGCATAATAGAAAAACGTTAATATCTCTGAAACGAAAAAAAGATATTTCAAAAAGAAAAACGCCATTCTTCTGTATTTTGGAAGGACTTTCCAATAAGCATAAATTATTTTTCACTTCATATGCACTTTAACTGACCACTAAAAAGTGAAATGCAATGAAATTTGCCACAGTTTCTCTTTCATTCTAAAACTTTCAGAAAACTTTGTGTACATGTACATGTAAATAAGAAACAGTTCTTACAAGTGGGTTTTGTTAAAAATGTGGCACTAGGGACAAAAATCTGACGATTTGTGAGCACTTCACGAAAACGAGTCGTGCTTGGAGTGAAAATGAATAGAAAGTATTTGCAAAGGTTAAAATTTCATATCAGTCATCATTATTTGTGAAATTCACGAGTTTGCTCATAGAGAACTTTGATTTTGTTTCTGTGTCAGCTTCAAAAATTGCCATTTTTGAGTTAAATTACTCAACCTAAATATGGGAGAAGAAAGTAATGTTTGCAAAAAGTAAGGATAAAATAATGAATTTTGGACAAAAAATTAATGTGTGTAAACCCTGCTTATCAGTATTGTGAGCTAGTGTTAGGAGATGTACCTTTAAAATACCATGTGCAACAATGGCAAAGACTTTGCAGCGAGTGTTCAGCGATGAAGGCCCAGTATTTACAGTGCTGGCTTTTTTTCCTCAGGGGAGTTGAAGCCAAACAGCCAAACTCTGCTATCCGAAAGTGTGTGCGTGTACAGCTCATTAAGAATGGCAAGAAGATTACAGCTTTTGTGCCAAATGATGGTTGCCTTAATTTCATTGAAGAAAACGATGAAGTTTTAATCTCTGGTTTTGGCAGAAGAGGTCACGCTGTTGGTGATATCCCTGGAGTGCGATTTAAGGTTGTGAAGGTTGCCAATGTATCACTTCTTGCTCTTTTTAAGAGAAGAAGGAACGTCCTCGATCTTAATGATGCTGTAACAACAATAAACTTGTGTAAATTGTTTCAGTACATCTTGTCTGAGTTTTTTTATGGTGTTATAACTTGTTTCCCTAAATATATGAATGAAGTAATTCACTACTTGCACAATACCATAATGCACCTCTTTAACCCCACCCCCCAAATTTTGCATACTCATTGTTTGCAATTTCTCCTGGGACATGAACATGTCCCAAGTGTAATCTAAAACCAATGCCTATGCAAATTTTTTTGGGGGTAAAAGAGGTGTATTATGGGATTTGTGCAAGTAGAGAATTGCTTAAATCTTTGCACAGTACAGCTGTGACAATACAATGTCCCGTTTTGTCTCTAAACATTCCACCAAGTATAAACCATAGTTCCAGAGCATCACAAAACTTTTGACACTGTGTCTGAGTTAGATTGAAATTCCCAAAAGTTCGCCTGGCAATTTTCATTAACAAATTGTGAATTTTTGGTGTAGTTTGGTTTGGTAATATAACCACTAATCAATTTAAACCAGTGAAAAGAAATTCACAATCAAGCAAAGCTTATTTTACGTTTACTTCTAAAATGTAAATTATTTGAGGTGTACAGAGGGACTCTGGCTTTTTGCACTATTTCTATAGTGATTGTCCTGAAAAAAGTTAGTTATCTATGAAAGATTTAAATGTAAGATACTTTTAACCACTGTGTGGAAGTTCTACCTGAAGCTACCCGAGAATAAACAAGCATTACTGAAATTCTATTCTATTTTAAACCAATGGGCAGGTGTCAGGCGATATCTGGGATAAGCAAATGTGTCAATGCACTTCCCCTTTAAGCAACGTACAAATTACTGAAAACCAGTAATTCCAAATTGATGTAACCACCTCTAAGGAAATTCCAAGACATTCTAACTACACTAAATGGTGTGAACTTCCCTCATAATGAACTTCAACTTCCAATGAAGTTCAGTGTGAAATTCACAACTTCATTTCTAAGTTCATGATTTGATTGACAAATATGTGAGGAAATTGCCAAGTTCGTAGTGGAGGCAGCTTGGCTGAGCGGTTAGAGTGCTGTATTTGAAATCCATAGGTTGCGGGTTCAAATACTGTGATGTTGTCTTCTGTAACCCCAAGTTCAACTTCTCAGCTATGCTTGTAAATAGCTAACTGGTCTACCTCCAGCCAATGTGGAGTCCAACCTAGTTATGTTTATTTGAATATTTATCTTGTTTCATTAACATTGGTTCTGAAAAGCTCCAATGGGGAGTGGCTAATTATGTATACTATTTGCAATGTTTGTAGTGAAATTTGGGAATTTCAAATAAACTTCTTAAATGGTTTGTCAGACGTTTTGTGAAATGCACTGTAACAGGGAAATGGTTAGGAAGACTGGTAAAGAAAAGAAGCAAACAGGCTGCGCATCATTTTTTTGATGTCATTGACTATGCATTAATTACATAAACACAATTCTTCGACTGGTTAGTTGTATGAGCACTCATAACCATCCTGTGAAGTTGGGTTTGTGCAGGGTCAGCTCCCAAAATTGCAAACAAAAAACATGAATAAAACAAAGAACTTGCTTGGCCACATTTTCCTTTGTCAAAATTACTTCGTTTAGTTATTAACAAATAAAGAAGCCTAAGCCGTGTATTACACTATGATAAAACACGACGGTTATTTGAGAACACGAGAGGAATGTAGAAAACACAAGCCGCAGGTGAGTGTTTTCTTCATTTCTCGCATGTTCTCAAATGACCAGAGTGTTTTATCACAGTGTAATACACGGCTTAGGCTTCTTCATTTGCTTTAAAACATAGATTTTAAGCGCGCAAAACAATAAAACACGCTTTTCCTATGTTTTATGCTCTGATAAAACATAGGTTTTTGACCAATCAGAGCTCGCGCAGGGTCCTATCTATATTTAAATACATAATAATGAGTAAATTTTGGATAGGTGTGTACCATGGGGGGTCTGAAACCCCTACCCTATTTCAGGATAAAGGACATGAAAAATGACACCCTAATAAAGGCCAAAGCCCTCAAATGGTGTGAATGGCACAACTTTATTTCATTTCTGTGACATTGGAATGTTACAAAGAGTTAAGTTTTAGTAGCTGGGCATTTATTACTGATGCACTGCAAATTTAGCTGGCACTAAAGGTACCCTATCTAAGGATCACACGGAATGCAATGCAAATGGGCAACCCCATTTAAGGTCGTCACACACAAGGGGACTAGTCCCTGAAACTAGTTGCAGGGACAAAAAACGGTCAACTGAAATATCAGTTTCTGCCACATATTCTAGTTGCAGGGACTGAGCGAACTCAAACTGGTTTGATTTTTTGGGACAAGTCCCTGTGTGCGAACTGTTCATGGGATGATGTCCCTTTGAATAAACTGTTCAGGGGACTAGTTGCAGGGACTTCGAGGATCAGGAATCTCAAAAACCCTACCGTATCCCATAGCACATATTTATATAGCCCATACGTCCATATTGTGAAAGTACCCCTGTGCTTACTGCACTATCATACTGTGAAAGTATGCTGTCCCACCCCATCCACTGGGGCTTATACCGCTGTTGTAGAGAGGTATTGTGACAGTACCCCTGTGCTTACTGCACTATTATACTGTGAAAGTATGCTGTCCCACCCCCATCCACTGGGGCTTATACCGCTGTAACTTTGTAGAGAGGTATTGTGACAGTACCTCCGTGCTTACTGCACTACATACCGTGAAAGTATGCTGTCCCACCCCCATCCACTGGGGCTTATACCCCTGTTGTAGAGAGGTATTGTGAAAGTACCCCTGTGCTTACTGCACTAAGATACTGTGAAAGTATGCTGTCCCACCCCCATCCACTGGGGCTTATATGGCTGTTGTAGAGAGGTATTGTGACAGTACCTCTGTGCTTGCTGCACTATCATACTGTGAAAGTATGCTGTCCCACCCCCATCCACTGGGGCTTATATCAGGACAACTCGGGTTAATATTAATCCGTGGATTATAATAGTAATAGATTATAATAGGATTATTATAATCCGGTAATAGATTATTATAATCCAGTAATAGATTATAATTCAGCAGAAGCTTATCATGATACGCTTCTGAATTCAGTAATAGATTAAGGCACTGCAAAAAATTTGAAGGATTAGATCATTATTAAAAATATCATCCAAATTAATATCAATCTCTATTATAATCCAGATAAAATTCCTGTGAATGTTCAGATGCATCAGGTCTATATGACAGACAAGGGACTGACGGGACAACACAGATCACATTAGTCACATGACGATCACTTGCATATACTAGAGCTGGTAGATAACACGATGTTGACCCTTGAAGTAAATGAAAAGGAGCAAGCACTTCTGGGTCAGCAAATCCATGCCGTGGACATGTGCTTTTACAATAGAGGGGACCTTAAGAAAGGAAATAACTACCCGCTGCGTAGGAATGGCGAAAATCCCAAAGACACAACTGTTTTGAGGTTCGGAGCCAGTATATCACAATAGCAAACTATGACAGTATGAACCTGAATTTCTCATCAGATGCACTTAGTTAAATAGACTATACATATATACATTATACCGTACTTAGATCCAAGTAAAAGGGTCCACTAATACATAAGATACTGATAAGGACGCCTAAGATCGTTAAATAATGTCAATCTTCGGAAGGTTTGGATAAAGATTAATCAAAGGTAGGAATAATGTTAATGCTACATAAGATTAATATTTATCAGATTAATATTAATATTAATCAATTAAGGGCGCGTTCCTTTGGGATCGATCCGGAATAAGAATAATTGGAATAACGCGAGTAAGCGTTTGTTTGGGAGCTATTCTCATTCCGGAATACCCGGATTTCCATTCCTGCTATTCTGCTCCCAGGAGCAGCATAGCCGGAATATATTCCGGAATATCCCAAACGAACGCGCCCTAAGATTAATATTAATCTTAGGTTAATATTAATCCTAATTGATTAAGGCACGGCTAAAACCTTGGTAATAGATTATAATAATCTATTACCGGATTATAATAATCTATTACAGGATTATAATAATTTATTACTGGATTATAATAATCATTAAGATTAATATTAAGCCGATTAATATTAATCCGAGTTGTCCTGTTATATGGCTGTTGTAAAGAGGTATTGTGACAGTACCTCCGTGCCAGCTGCACTACATACTGTGAAAGTATGCTGTCCCACCCCATCCACTGGGGCTTATATGGCTGTTGTAGAGAGGTAGAAAGAGACCATGAGGAGAAAATGGCAACCGTTTGTTTACGCACTCTTGTAGTAAACGCTGGAGTACTGTTTGTTATTAAAGTTGAGTTTATTACAGAACACAATGATCAACACCAAACTGTGCTCCAGCACACAAAACTATCCTACAGAACACTCCCCTTGAAGTGTGTGGAGATGAACTTCAATTCCCTGATAAGTTTACAGGTACATGTATTATCACAGAGACAAGAAAATTCATAGGCACAGAAAACAAAAACAAAAATGTTGGAGTGCCAGCTCCACTTTCCTGCTGAAACAACATTGGGGACACTTCATGTATTGCTTGCCTCAAGAAAAGTACAGTTCAAAAAAGAACTATGACAGAACCACTCTTCAAGGAAATTTTATTTACAACTTTAAAATATTCAAGATGTCCAGTGTCCCTCTTTTAACATCCTGGGTACCTTCACATCAGCGGGACATTTGAAAGGCTATGAACTGCGTATACAAAGTATACATGATGTCTGTTAAACACAGCTGCTTAATATCGCTTTCTCTTCAAAATTTCAGGTTTCCAGTTTACAGGATGAGTTTCTTCACTCTGTTACAAGACAAAATCAGTGCAAGGATTGGCATGAATGGAACCATAATATTATTTTGAGAGTGCTTGTCACCAGAGTGGAAAACTTGCAACCCCATGAACTTGATTTGAACTTGCAACCCCAATTTTTTCTTTTCAAGTGCAAACCATAATATCATCAGGAGCAGTGAGGAGAGGGGGAGGGGTGAAGACAACAATGACAACTACTAATCATACTAGATTTCTATGGTGCCCTTTCTCCAAAAAGTGAAGCATTATCATTGAATATTGAAAAAGCTGTAGTTAAGGTTGTTAAAGCTTTTAAGTGTTCATTGTGATCAATAACAAGGGGAAGGAGAGGCACTTTCCATTCCACCAAATTTTCTGGTTTGCCTTTCTGGAAATTTCCAGAGGCTAATCACATGTTTTCCACAATTTCCGGAAAAGAGAACGATCTCGCAAACGTCCCAATTTCTGCATATTTCTTACAGGAAATTTCTGTGGCATAAATTTTGATTTTCATCCTGGAATTTCCGGAATTTTCAGCTGAATGGTCAGCATTCTGGAAATTTGACAGAAATTTCTGGAGCTTTCTTAGGAAATTTACGTATCATTTGCCCCAGTTTCAAAATTTCCAAATTGTTTGGTTGAAAGGAAAACCTTAAAGTCTCATAACAGAACAAGGATTAATTTCCAACCCCTAGCATTGATATTTAGCAGTTTGGGAATAATAGTCACAGGAAGATACTCACTGCAGTGTCATCTTCCTTGTATATCTTGATGGTCTTATCAGCTTCACATGTAATAAGTCGACTGCTACTCAAGTCAAAGGTCATTGCAAAGATACCAGCTTCACTGTCAAGTGAGCCTGGTTGCACAGATGCCTGCAAACGTTGAAAGTTGTACCCAGTTCGCCAGTCCCAAAAGTGCATGGTACCATTATCACCTAAAATTCAACAGTATTATTTCACTTTACCACATACTTTACAAGTTATGGAAATCAGTAAACAGTCATTTGTTCTTTTGTTCATTCATTTAAAAAAAAAAACAAGGGAAGCCTCTGAAGTTCAACGAGTTCAAAGGCCTGAATGCCACTCCAGTTTCTGTAGCATAAAGCATATATGAGTTATTGACCAAGTATGAGGTCAAGATGGCTGGATATTGGCCAAGTTTTTTTTGCGTTCTTATGGACCTTGACTCCGTCACAGTCGATAAACTTGCACAAAAAGAATGAGGCCAGTATCTAGCCATCTTGACAGAACAAGCTCGGTCATTAACAGATTTATTATATGGCTTTCAGGGAAATTTTCTACGGCAGGACATGGCACAAATAATAAGTAGCATAAATTATCATTCAATGTATTTTTTCCCTTTACATTGGCCGAGAGCCCACCGCATGACCTGCAAATAAATGCCAACAAATAATGGTCTTCTCATGCATAGTACCGTTTAAACATCTTGCTGCAAATAATATTCTGCTCATACGTAATTGGAACCACATTCTTCAAAGAAAAATGGCAGATTGCTTCCCTGAGCTGCCAGGAAGTGATTAAAATACGAAAACAAACTTGGTGATTGAAATATAAAACAATAATATTCTTGAACTTGGTTATTACAAAATATTGTGATTTGTCAGTGTCTCGCAGATCACTTATTTGCCTTGGCTTTGGCAAATAATTTTTCTGCTTGCCACTGACAAATCATGATATTTTGCTCAATCTGCATGTACTACTTGAGGCCTAGGTATCGATCTTCTTGTTCCAGGATTGATCCACTGGCAGATTCACACAACATTTTCTGCTGCCACATTAGCACTTGAATTACTGTCAGATTGTTGGATAGTTGGACCTTTATTCAAAAGGTGAAATGTTAAGATTTATGTGGTTCAAGAAGTTGATGCGATAAGAGAGATTCCATCAGATCACGGACAATTAGAGTGATATGGGAGGGGCCTAGGCAACTGGTACAACTGGTCAAACTCCAACTCGTGTACTTTAATGGGGTTACACAGAGTCACAGGGACAAAACGGTTTGTATCAGTGTCTTCAGTTTTACCATATTACAAGAAGTCTGCCCAGGAAAACTATCTATAAATATTATTTAGCATAACGTGGCATTGTCATTAAGTGTCAAACTCTTGGTTGTATAGTGCATCTTCTGTTTGAGTCCTGATTTGAAAGAACAAAATACTTGAATCAAGAAACAACAACTACCTTGGCCATAGCCTGCCTGGTGATAAAAGTTCAGTCAAGTTAGCAAGAACGGACTTCTTTGCCAAGTTAATGAATGCGTTCTTCAGCTCTGTACTTTATATGCCATAGTACAGGTTGTTTCTGCACTCTGTGCATAACTACAGTACGTTTCACAAAACTTTTGACAAACGGTTTCCGAAGTTCATTTTAAATTCCCGAAGTTCGCTACGAACTTGGCAATTTCATTACGTAGTTGTCAATCAAATCGTGACCTTGGAAACAAAGTTGAGAATTTCACGCCACACTTCGCTGAGAAGTTAACAAGTTCATTGCGAGAGAAGTTCACACCATTGGGTCAAATTGTCTCGGAATTTCCTTAGACGTTGTGGTTACGTCGATTAGGAATTACTAGTTTTAAAATGGGTTATAAAATGTTGCAACTGAATTTTCCCAGACGTTATCTGACATCTGCCTAAAAATAGAATACAATTTCTGTCATGTTGGTTTATTCTCGGGTAGCTTCAGATAGAACTT
>JAHPZR010041573.1:0-17129 GCA_019787425.1 Platygyra sinensis | reverse complement strand
CATCTAAAAACGCATTAAATTACCGAGTGGCCAGCTTCTGGGAATGAAACTTCTGGTGACTGTGAGAAATGATACAGTTCATTTATGATCTATATGGAAAATAGATATAGAAACCTGTGTTTGAGAAAAAAAACAGTAAATTATTTCCAGTTGATTTGAAAATTTTGGAAACCATTGAACGGCTCTTCGGTAAACCAGAATCTTACGAGTGTGCCACATGACTGGAATAAACAGAAGGGATAAAAAACTAAAATACAATAGCGCGACGATATGAACAATACTAAACTTGATGAGTTACTTGAAAATATATTTGCAAATCGCAGAGAAGTCTGGAACTTAACATATAGGATACTTCTACGAAAAACTGAAAAAACTTCATGGCTGACACAATACTGAAGCTTAGATAAGATTAAACAAGGCTTACCTTGCGGTGTTGTCGTTTGTTTCCCTGGCTCGATCTTCCATATTGTAGGAATTGAGCCAAGAATAAGCCGACGAGGACAACCTTCTATATAAAAGGCTCTTGAAAAACATTCCTCCGTGAAATGGACTGACACCCGCCACAAACTTTCCGCCCGGGTTGAAGTTCGCGCGGTGAGTGTGCACGAATCTCAACCACTTATTTCGCTCACTTTTTAATTGTAGGGCAAAAATGAGCAGAAATACCTACATTCATATGTGATCTATTGCTGCATCCGTGTACTACACGTCGATCGGGCACGATTCGATTCGAATAGAGCGCTAGATTCACGTTGTGAAGCCAGTTAACTGCGAACTACATAAAGATGTTGTAAGGGGTGGACCATTTGATCTTTGATGGGGGGGTTGCAGGATTTTTAGGCTGCTAGATATTTTTTTTTTATTGTTCCAGCCCTGCAGGATTTTTTTTTAATCTCCATGTTCTTGCATGATATTTTTTTAATGGAAATTTAAAACACAAATTTTGAAGTTAACTTGACCGTCACTACCCACTCAAAATTCACCCTATTAAAAACCACCTTTACACACAATGCCTTTTGAAGTTTACATCTTCCTTTCAAAGCAATAAAGAGTTTCATCTTTATTCAGTGTACAAAGAAATACATCTCCACTAAACTGCAGCTAGTTGATTTCCCTATCATGCTAGTGGATGTTATGCATCACTTGCCCACCGGATCACTTGCCCACTGAACAAGCAAACGTGTTTTTTTTTTCTTTCTAATCACGTAATGCTACTGAGAAAAGCCTTCAAACTTGCGTGTAATGGTTCCAACTTGTCCAAAGGGCAAGCTGGAAATTCCATCTTATTTGCACCCTGTTTTAATATTGCTTTCAAAGCAGGAGAGAGGGACTTCAAAGAAGGAGAAATTGAACAGTAATCTGGCCTCTCAATATACGCATTTAGTATTTGGAGTTATCTAGAGTTTCAAAAAACAAGAGGGTTCAAGAAATGGGGACCTCACTGTAGATTTTACCAGTTTAGATGAATTTCGAGTGGACGTAGACGCAGCTGGAGAGAGAATTTCTTGTCCCCAAAAGCTGCGATTATTTTGGTCAGCACCGAGTATCGAGACCTGGCCGCTCTGCAAAGCCACTACTGGAAGTCCACGATTAATGCACTAGCTGTTCAAATCTGATAGCCTGAAAATTGCAGAATGAGTGCTCTGAGCATGCTCAAAAATTGGGACCAGTCAGGGGTGTTAATTCCAGGTGCTGACCAAAAGGATTGCACCCTCTGGAGATAAGAATGTTGAAAATAGCTGTTAAAGCTTTGCACCTTAAATTTAAATTTGGCTAGATATGCAGATGTACAGGATGTTGAAGACGACCTTGTTTATTTATAAAGAAAATTTTAAACTATGTTATAACTTTTAAGGCTCAATTCTCATTGATGGATAAATATAGACAGTTTCTGCCAGCTTATGGTTTATTAAAGACCTTGTTAAATAAACAATTTTGTTACCACAGTTGTCAATGGGTGAAAAAATCAGATTGCTAGTTAACCCCTTTGAATCATCTTTTATATAGGTACATGACCTATAAATAATTACAATATTTCAATGCCTAAATAAATAAAACAATCACGTTTTAATTTATGTGCTACAGACTGTTTACTATTATTTTCTTGGCTTGAAAATAGGCAATGAACACAAAAGTATGTTTTATAGAACTCTGCAAAAACACGAATTACCCAGAGGAAAAACAATGCGCTTCGATATATTTGATCGTCTTTTGTCTCGTGTACATATCCAGAGCATCAGTTTCACATTCTTTGTATATTTTGAACCCTGCAGCGATTCAATGTGGCCTGCCTTTAATACTCTTGTTTGTTCCATTTCCTTTTCTACAAAGTAAATCTTATTTGGTTACAAAAATACCTGCACGTGACAACTGTTAGGGTGGGAATCTGAATGCATGAATATCTTTGAATTATAATATCCTTCTAGATCTGAGAGTTCACTTTAATAGGAAATCTAATTGGTAAATCACGCGTCGCGCTTGCAAAATACCAAATCACGCATCAAAAAATGTGATGCCCAGTCCTGTATCCGGCATGTGACTCACGGCTACCTTTGGGGCCGTCACGCACCACGCAAAATCCTTTGCCACGCCCTGGTTAAGGCTGCCCGATATTTTTTTCCTTCTTAAGAATTCTGCAAGATTTTTTTTTTTAACCAGAAGCACATGCTCGATATTTTTTTTGGGATTTGCACAACCCCCCCATCAAAAATCAAATGGTCCACCCCTAACAAAATTCGCCATGTGAGCCAAGTTGGTTAGGAGTATGACGTCACAAAGCAGCAAGGCCTCATGGGGTTGCAGGAACATGATTTATCTTCCCGCGCTTGTTGGACAAAACGGCTTGGACAGGTGAGTAAGTACCACTTAAAGATTCAGAAAATGCAAAAGCAATGAATTCGAAAAATTTCGTCGCAGTGGCACTTCAAGGTGATTCCTCAGAAAGTAAAGTTACCGATGAATTTTTTTAAAACTTTACCCGAATGCTCTCTACCAAGCACTGTTTTGAAAAACACAATAAAAATGATAGGTCACTATGCTCGCTTAAGAGATGTGACAGGCCAATCTTACCCAATTTATGCCTAGCTGTATTCGTGCTAATCACGCGCGTTATTCATCGGTCCGAGTTATATTGTGCGGTAGCTCTAAGCATAATTTATTAAAGTAATACTTGGGAAAAAAGCTGACAGGTAGAAAGTGTCGAGTCGAAAAATCACTCCATTTAAAACGACGTGTACGTAAAGCGTTCGCATAGTCGTTTTTTCCGCGGTCATAATTTGCATTCCAGCGTACGCTTTTTTGCACGCTTTCACCTGTACCCTTTTTTCCTTTCGATAAAAATTTTTAAACTTGAAGATGACATGTACACTATTATTAAGCAATAAAAAATATAGGTCACCATGCTCGTTTAAAAGAAAAAGAACAATAATTTCGATAACGAGCTTAGCTGGAGGGAAATTTCTTTCGTTGTGTACGTGCAGGCGCTCATTTGCACGCGCTAATGACTCGAAAATGGTCCTCAGTAGGGATGCGCAATGCAATACTGAGGAATCACCTTAAGGAAAGTTTACCTGAGATTTTTTTTCTGAATTTTGAGTTCTGCATCGAGATCTTGCCTCACTGTTTAATTTACTTCGTCTTTTAGTACGTATCTATACTTATACCGCGATTTTTAATAATATTTTGCACACACAAAAATGGCTCGATAAAGTTAAATAAAGTGAGGGTGAAAAGATTTAATTTCTCGATAAATTTACCGTGATTTGATCGCCGGTTTGCTTGCTGTTACTGTTTCCCGTTATAACACCAAACGTGGCCAGCAAAGTTATCAATAAACTTGGCATAATGGTGCACTGTTTAATTTCACCACTTGCAATTGGGTCAATAATTTAAGATTTCAGCGACCTGTAGATGAGAGTACATGCATGTTATGAGGTTTTGCCTGCAAGAGAAATTACGTTTTTGTAAGCGAGCACGGTCGAGTAAGCGTGCGGAAGCTGGGGGCATATGAAGTAGCAACAAAAGACTGTTCCCCCCGTTTAAGAGCTTGTACTTGAGAAAAGAAATGGAACAAACAAGAGTATTAAAGGCAGGCCACATTGAATCGCTGCAGGGTTCAAAATATACAAAGAATGTGAAACTGATGCTCTGGATATGTACACGAGACAAAAGACGATCAAATATATCGAAGCGCATTGTTTTTCCTCTGGGTAATTCGTGTTTTTGCAGAGTTCTATAAAACATACTTTTGTGTTCATTGCCTATTTTCAAGCCAAGAAAATAATAGTAAACAGTCTGTAGCACATAAATTAAAACGTGATTGTTTTATTTATTTAGGCATTGAAATATTGTAATTATTTATAGGTCGTGTACCTATATAAAAAATGATTCAAAGGGGTTAACTAGCAATCTGATTTTTTCACCCATTGACAACTGTGGTAACAAAATTGTTTATTTAACAAGGTCTTTAATAAACCATAAGCTGGCAGAAACTGTCTATATTTATCCATCAATGAGAATTGAGCCTTAAAAGTTATAACATAGTTTAAAATTTTCTTTATAAATAAACAAGGTCGTCTTCAACATCCTGTACATCTGCATATCTAGCCAAATTTAAATTTAAGGTGCAAAGCTTTAACAGCTATTTTCAACATTCTTATCTCCAGAGGGTGCAATCCTTTTGGTCAGCACCTGGAATTAACACCCCTGACTGGTCCCAATTTTTGAGCATGCTCAGAGCACTCATTCTGCAATTTTCAGGCTATCAGATTTGAACAGCTAGTGCATTAATCGTGGACTTCCAGTAGTGGCTTTGCAGAGCGGCCAGGTCTCGATACTCGGTGCTGACCAAAATAATCGCAGCTTTTGGGGACAAGAAATTCTCTCTCCAGCTGCGTCTACGTCCACTCGAAATTCATCTAAACTGGTAAAATCTACAGTGAGGTCCCCATTTCTTGAACCCTCTTGTTTTTTGAAACTCTAGATAACTCCAAATACTAAATGCGTATATTGAGAGGCCAGATTACTGTTCAATTTCTCCTTCTTTGAAGTCACTCTCTCCTGCTTTGAAAGCAATATTAAAACAGGGTGCAAATAAGATGGAATTTCCAGCTTGCCCTTTGGACAAGTTGGAACCATTACACGCAAGTTTGAAGGCTTTTCTCAGTAGCATTACGTGATTAGAAAGAAAAAAAAAACACGTTTGCTTGTTCAGTGGGCAAGTGATCCGGTGGGCAAGTGATGCATAACATCCACTAGCATGATAGGGAAATCAACTAGCTGCAGTTTAGTGGAGATGTATTTCTTTGTACACTGAATAAAGATGAAATTCTTTATTGCTTTGAAAGGAAGATGTAAACTTCAAAAGGCATTGTGTGTAAAGGTGGTTTTTAATAGGGTGAATTTTGAGTGGGTAGTGACGGTCAAGTTAACTTCAAAATTTGTGTTTTAAATTTCCATTAAAAAAAATATCATGCAAGAACATGGAGATTAAAAAAAATCCTGCAGGGCTGGAACAATAAAAAAAAAATATCTAGCAGCCTAAAAATCCTGCAACCCCCCCATCAAAGATCAAATGGTCCACCCCTTACAACATCTTTATGTAGTTCGCAGTTAACTGGCTTCACAACGTGAATCTAGCGCTCTATTCGAATCGAATCGTGCCCGATCGACGTGTAGTACACGGATGCAGCAATAGATCACATATGAATGTAGGTATTTCTGCTCATTTTTGCCCTACAATTAAAAAGTGAGCGAAATAAGTGGTTGAGATTCGTGCACACTCACCGCGCGAACTTCAACCCGGGCGGAAAGTTTGTGGCGGGTGTCAGTCCATTTCACGGAGGAATGTTTTTCAAGAGCCTTTTATATAGAAGGTTGTCCTCGTCGGCTTATTCTTGGCTCAATTCCTACAATATGGAAGATCGAGCCAGGGAAACAAACGACAACACCGCAAGGTAAGCCTTGTTTAATCTTATCTAAGCTTCAGTATTGTGTCAGCCATGAAGTTTTTTCAGTTTTTCGTAGAAGTATCCTATATGTTAAGTTCCAGACTTCTCTGCGATTTGCAAATATATTTTCAAGTAACTCATCAAGTTTAGTATTGTTCATATCGTCGCGCTATTGTATTTTAGTTTTTTTATCCCTTCTGTTTATTCCAGTCATGTGGCACACTCGTAAGATTCTGGTTTACCGAAGAGCCGTTCAATGGTTTCCAAAATTTTCAAATCAACTGGAAATAATTTACTGTTTTTTTTTTCTCAAACACAGGTTTCTATATCTATTTTCCATATAGATCATAAATGAACTGTATCATTTCTCACAGTCACCAGAAGTTTCATTCCCAGAAGCTGGCCACTCGGTAATTTAATGCGTTTTTAGATGCCCTTCACGTTATGTAATCTGGTAATTGCTGTTCTTTTCGCTGGATAGAGTCAATGTTGTGAGCGAAACTCGTTTTCGTTAGGGCGTTTTGCTGTGTACATTTCCGTTGACCTAAAATAAGCTCAAATGTCCCAGTTTTGTACCCATTGCAAAATCTGTTCGAATAAAATGGCAGTTTAAACTCAGTTTCTTAAGCGTCAGTTTCCTGGTCCTCACCTTGTGTACCTTGATAATTATGCTGGACAAATGCGTAATTTTACAGGTAATGTGGATTGTTGGGAGTTTTAGGGGGGCAAGGTTAAGCCATTTTATCATGCAACAACAATGCTGAGGGAGGGGAGGGGTGTCTAGCTTAAGAAAATGCAGTTTTAATCAAAACTATACACCTAATTACAACATTCAAGAAATGAGGGGTGGCAGTATCTTTAAAATAATCCCTCACTGTGTTACCTATAGAGCTTTAAAAATTCCATGACTTGCCAGGCCTGGAAAAAGATTTATAATTCCAGGACTTTCCATGTTTCCATTACCCATGCAAACCCTGATCAGTGTTGCTTAATTCTTATTTCCCTTTATTTTTCTCTTTAAATTCATCCAGGCCTTGTTGATATTGCAATTAGATGTATTTTTAACAGGAGGACTAAACAGAAAACAGAGAATACTGTGACATTCTCTCATTTTTATCAATGAGTTGGATATTTCGGAATACAATCAGTCACACAGTCAGTGTTAACGTTATTGAGTTGCTGTGGTGTACTGAGGAGACACTGAGCAGCATGCAGTACACTCCCCAAAGAATATATTTAATTTCTGGTGCTTTAGCCAGTTGGAAGTTCTGATAGGATTTGTTCATTACTAGTCTATAAAAGCCAATTTTCCTCTTTATGATAATAGAAGTCAAGATGAAAAGTCTGCTATTGGCAAAAGGGGTCTGAATTTTCTGTCAGTGTAATTGCTTTGGCCAAAATTAACATCAATTTGCGAATGAGATAAATATATGACAGTGGCATAGCCCTGAATATAGTTAACCCCCACTGATGGCCAGTTGAAAATTCTGATCATCAATGTGAACTTTTTAGCAGCACTGGCAGCTAGGAAGGGGTGATTTCAGACTCTGCTGTTGCCCCTCTAAAATTCCAAATTTTGGGGGTTTCCCAAAGTCTCAGGTGTCTGTGGTGTTGCCTTCAGCGAACAATGTGGTCAATGTGGTAAACCCTTTATTTTTTCTTTCGTTTTAAACCCTATTGCTGCAGTAGCCAAAACCTAACTACTCAGACGCACTTTCAAAACCTGGATGCGAAAGTAACTTACTAATGATCTTTTTCAACTTCTGCCATTCTTTCATGACATCTATCAACCTCCATGCAATGTCTACATTCTTCATGCTGCACAACAAACTCAAACGAACAATTTATACACTTGCACCTATAACCATAAACTTACATGTACATGTATGGGTAAGCTTAAATTCAAAATAACATTAACAGTTAATTGACAACAAAAATATGTATAAATAAACTTGAAATACCTGAAGAATTAAAACTGCCACTTCGGTCTTCTTTTTTATTTTTGGTAATTGACCAAATTATAGAAAGTTAAATCATGTAATATCTACGAAACAGACATTTTCAAAAACGGTGACAGATCGAATCCAACATATAAACTTCCTTCGAAACAAACTGTTTGGAATTTTCAGTAGCTCTTTTACAAACATAGACGCATTGATAAAAGCAGAAAGAATCGAAACGAAGAAACCAAAGAAAATACCAGTCTGGTAGATCTGTCTCGTCAGCAAATCGACTTAGAAGCATGTCCTCAGACTCTTCTTCTTCCTCTACAGCGATTTGTTCAGTGGACTGGGTAGCTTCTTCTTCGGTGGCAATCTGGCTCGGCACTGTGTTCCGCTCGGAGGCATACTATGAAGGCCTTTTACGGACAAAAATTTCAAATTTGCATATATCCTTGTTATGTTGCATATATGAATGTTATGCGCAATAAATCAATAAGCAAACATGTTCGTTATAAACTAAAGGTGTCCGATAAAACTAAAAGATGTCCGACACAATTAAAAGATGTTTGGTAAAACTAAAGGATGTTCAAATTTGCTAAAAGATGTCCGATACAACTAAAAGATGTTTGATTTAAAAGATGTAAAAATAAAAGATGAGGAAATAAAAGATGAGGAAGCGGAAATGATTTCGCAAAACAGGAAGTGATGTCATTGATGATCTTCCGTGTAAACAAAATGGCGTCTGCAAGACCTGCAATTTGGCTTCCAAGTACAGCAACGTTGTTCATGGTATTAAGTATGATGATTGCAAGGGCCCAGCAACAACGAAACGCTACAGCTACTCAGTTCGATTCTTCAGAGTTTTTTGTTCGCAGACTGGAAGAATACGCCGAAAGAACTTTAAGTGTCCCATCTACGAGAATCGAAGAATCATACGCACAAGATATTACCTTATTCAGTAAACCACTTAATTGCTTTGTATCTTGAACGAGCAACGATGTCACTTCGAGGGAATTGCAGAAGAATCTGAGAGGGATATGAACTGGTTTGGGGAGTCGACTACTCAGCCTATTGTAATGATAACAAGGAACAGGAAAGTTAGAAGACCACGGTTAGCACTTGCCCGAGAACAGTTGGAAACTTTACATGGAACCGTGGTCTTCCAACTTTCCCGTTCCTTTTTATAATTATAATAGGCTGAGTAGCCGACTCCTCAGACCAGTCCATATATACCTCTCGGATTCTTCTGCAGTTCCCTCGAAGTGACATCGTTGCTCGTTCAAGATGCCACTGAAGTAACTGGTGTATTAAAGTAGCTGATCCGATTAAGGTAAATTCTTGTGCGTATGATTCTTCTGTTAGAACACTTCAAGTTCTTTCGGATTTTTCCGGTCTCTAAAGCAAAGAGCTCTGAAGAATCGAACTGAGTAGCGGTAACGTTTCGTTGTTGCTGTGCTCTCTCAATCATTGTACTTAATTCCATGAACAACGTTTCTATACCTGGAAGCCAAATTGCAGCTCAAGCAGACGCCATTTTGTTTACACGGAAGATCATCAATGACATCACTTCCTGTTTTGCAAAATCATTTCCGCTTCCGCATCTTTTATTTCCTCATCTTTTATTTTCACTTCTTTTCAATTAAACATCTTTTAGTTGTATCGGACATCTTTTAGCAAATTTGAACATCCTTTAGGTTTACCAAACATCTTTTAATTGTGTCGGACATCTTTTAGTTTTATCGGCCACCTTTAGTTTATAACGAACATGTTTGCTTATTGATTTATTGCGCATAACATTCATATATGCAACATAACAAGGATATATGCAAATTCGAAATTTTGTCCGTTAAAAGGCCTTCATACTCGGCGACGGATCAGTCGTATGATTGGAATCTTCACTTGCCGAGCAGAAGCTAGCTCTGAAAACTCAGAGCAACCTTCATACTGCTTTCAGACAAACTTTACCAAAAGTGAACTTCTGAATCGACAGAAATTTCGCTAATTCTAATATAAAAACTCGACTCGATATCAACGGCCATCAAAGGTAAATCAATCGCGTGGTAGGAATATGAGTCACAAGTAGAGATGCCGCTGCGAAAATAGCGGGCTCAACTGGAACCAATTTCGAGTAATGGCGGACGAAAAATTTCACTTTTCGAGCGGCGAAATTTTAATGAAGGAATCTTTTTATTTTTTTCTTTTTGGACGAAAGGACATCGTACATGATGGTAAGTTATTTGTATAAAAAAAGTGGGAAAAAGAAATGTGAAATTTCGTCGCAGTGGCACCTTAAAACCAATAACAATGTTACTTACGTCAAATCAACATAGCTAAATCAAGGTAGATAACAAGAACCCCCCCTGATGCACCTAGCTTGACATGAGGCCATGCTTCAGTCTCACTAAAACAGAGATTGCAGCAAGCCATGACGAGAACGTCATTGAGAACGTCACCAAGCAAAATATTGTATTTTTGTCATTCCTTGCAAGTTAGCGATGCGAAATAACCAAATTCTGCAAGGTTTAGAAAATATGGACCACCATGGCTATATGACTCTACATGTTATTTTGCTTATTTCGTCTTTTAGGGTAAACGTTGTTATTTTTGACCTATAGCTGAGTACGTGTCGAATTCCGTATTTTCACATTTAAAAGTCGTAGAAACAAACAGGGAGGTCGTCTTGGTAAAAGAGTGTTTGAGAACAAAAGGAATTAAATATAATTTTATTTGCAAGGTTTATTATTTAAAATTCTTGTTTTACAAATAATATATATTTTTCAAAGCCATCCTCCTTCTGCTGCGCATGTCAGCCCGGCACACATGGAAAGCCTGGTCCCCAGGGATCCCCGGGCGGGATGGACGTGATGGACGTAACGGAAATCAGGGACTCCCTGGAAATACTGGACCGATGGGACCTCCAGGACTGCGAGGAACAAAGGGCGAAGCTGGTATTCAGTGCCCTCACGGACAAAACGGGGAGCCTGGTGAGACTGGGGCAAGTGGAATCAATGGGTCTCCTGTTCAGACGCATTCTAAGAACTGGAAAGAGTGCGCATGGAAAAACTTGAATGATATCAAAGATAACGGCCTTATCAAGGTGCATGTATTGTGTATTATGACGAACATTCCCTCTTATTTCTTCAGCTTATTATTAGGGAAATAAACGAACGCTAATTCATTAGCAATGATAAAATTTTAAAAATACAATGCATGATGATTTGGGCAATGCTGATCCTGGCAGTATGCAGGAGGCCTTTCACATACGAACTCAGTAAAATGACCTTGCTCTCCATGAGTTCTCATAGCTCAGTGGATAGAGCGCCCGCCCAGTGTTGGGGTGGTCATGGTTTCGATTCCTGTCGGGGACTCAGATCTTTTTCTTCGAAAAACATAATAATCAGGACCGCAAACGAAAATGCTGCCTGTTTACGTAGGATTTGTAAAAGATCTGATCAGCCAAAAATAGAAAGAATAGTAATCAATGATGCAAGGCTGATACTATCATGTCGTTGCCCTGTTAAGCTTTCTACGTAGTATCAGCTTTGCATCATTGTTTACTATTTTTTCTTTGTCCCACGCTCTTGTCAAGTTGAATAATCAGCCAAAAATAGAAAGAATACTAAACAATGATGCTGATACTATCATGTAGTTGCCCCGTTAAGCTTTCTACGTAGTATCAGTCTTGCATCATAGTTTGCTATTTTTTCTTTAACGCTCTTGTCAAGTTGATTAATTCATCTTTCACAATAAATGTCTTGTCCCCAAGACTTCTTCCTAGCTTGACTGGAGTGAGGTGTATAGAGGTATATCTATGACAAAATTCAATAAGCAGGAATTGATATCAGATTATCCAAATTGTACGGCATGCATCAATCCAAAGCTGAATAGGAACAAGCCAATGCTATGTTCCAAATTGGGAATACATCCAACCGAAGCTTAAGGGCATAAACCTGTTTCAGGTATCATGCAACTAGTCAAAATGGAGAAAGGCATACTGAGTGGTAAAAGGCATAACGCAAATAGGCATAACGCAACTCTTAAAAGGAAGTCGAAAGGAAACATAATCACTTTCGAAACCATTTTCTTCCTGGCGTAATAGTTGAGTAAAAATTTTCCTCAAATATTGAGTCAAGACATAATGAGTGGAAGAAGAAGGTATCGCCCTCTCGAACACCATCTTCTCCAAGCACTGACCAAAAGATACGAAGCCAATTTGCGTTATGCCTTTTCGCGTTATGCCTCTTTTCGTTATGCCTATTTGCGTTATGCCTTTTTGCGTTATGCCTTTTTGCGTTGTGCTTTTTTGCGTTATGCCTTTTTGCGTTATGCTTTTTCGCGTTATGCCTATTTGCGTTATGCCTTTTCGCATTATGCCTCTTTGCGTTATGCCTTTTTGCGTTATGCCTATTTGTGTTATGACCTTTCGCGTTATCCCTATTTGCGTTATGCCTATTTGCGTTATGCCTTTTACCACTCAGTATGCCTTTCTCCATTTTGACTAGTTGCATGATACCTGAAACGGGTTTATGCCCTTCAGCTTCGGTTGGATGTATTCCCAATTTGAAACATAGCATTGGCTTGTTGCTATTCAGCTTTGGATTGATGAATGTACAATCTGGATAATTTGATATCAATTCCTGCCTATTGAATTTTGTCATAGATATACCTCCATAGAGGTGTCCATCAAAGTGGTGCCCATGGTATTGCGTGTCTATATATTGCACTCGGAAATCAGACCGCAACCTAACCATTAACCCGCATAGCAAGCGTTTCTGTAGTAAAGTGCGAGGGAGTAAAGATCTGCTTGCGCGTAACTAGCAGCGAGAGCAAAAAGAGTCGGGAGACGGAGGAAGTTTCGTCGATATTTTTTTGCTTTTGACGCAGTTTTGCCTGGCCAGAATGATGAGTGTTTGTACAAAAACGCTTGCTACGCAGGCTACCATATCATCAAGCACCGCGCTCTCTACGCCGACGAAGCGAAAAAGCGCCTGGCAACAGCTCATACTGAGAAAGGAGACAAAAAGTACATTGCGTTTCAGTTATTGAATTTCAGAAGAGTTACATTAATAAAATTGCATCAGGTAGACTTTGCTCTCTCAGAGCTCTTTGATTTTTTCTTTATATTGAATTATTTGTAGGTAACTTTTCAAATCCCACAAGATACCACGGAAACTGAAATGCCGGCGAATGTCGTCTTTAAGAACTGCTCTCTACAACTGGTTTTAAGAATTCCTATTTCAAATACTGAAACGACACGCAGTTACAACCGTGACAACAAATTGATTACAACGGCCCCACAGAACTGTCTGAGAATGTGCAATTCAGAATGACACTTTTTCTTTCTTTCTTTTTTTTCAGGACTGTGTGTTTGCCAAGAACTTTTCTGACACTTCCCTCCATGTTTACTGGACTGGTGCCCTTAGGATCTACCAGTGCGTTGGTTGCTGCAAACGCTGGTATTTCACCTTCAATGGCGCTGAATGTGCAGATCCCTTACCTATTGATGGTATTGTCTTCCTAGGGGCCGTTAAATTCCAAAATCCCCACCGGGTCCGTCATATTGAGGGACACTGTAACAACATCCACAAAGGCAAGGTTCGCGTGGGATTCTGGGTTGGTGATTGTACCAGTAACGGTCAGCTTTATGGAGGAGGTGCCGACGCCTACACGGGATTTAAATCAGTGTCCCGGATCTTTGTTGAAGAAGTTCCCAAGCCTCAAGACTAGATTTCGATACCAAACAGTTTAAGTGTTGAGGTGCTTTATATTCTTTGGCTTCGAGTTTTGTCACTGATGAGGTTTAAATATTAACTGGCTTGTAACTTGCAACTTTGTTAAATAAAAGCATATTAGAACTTGAAGACTCGTACGAAGACTTGAGATCCAGTAGCTCTCAGTAGCTGTCGCCTTTGTTCAGCCTATCTCAGTTATTCATTTTTTTCTTATTTATCTACCTGTCGTAACCCACTACGTTGACCTCAATTGATTACATAGCTGTTTATGTAGACTTATTCTGTTTTGTATTTTCTTATTTTTCTTTATCTGTAGTTTTTAGTGTGTAACATACACGTTTCCGGCTTACCATTGGGAGGGCTGCTCTCAGTTCAGTTAAACAGTGCAGTGCTGACACGCATTGGACACGGGGTCCATGAATTTTGCGTTGATCTAAATTACAAAAGGGAATTTATTTTCTGGTAAATAAAACTTTTTAGGCCTCCTACCAACTAGCTAAATGCAGTTTATTCCAAGTTAAGTATTCCAATATAATTTTTGACTAGAGATGATAGTGGTATTTGGACCTGGGAAGAGTTCATTTAGGGAGTTACAGATACTGTAACCTGGAATAGCACTCGTAGTTTTCTAGCTAGGGACAAAAAGACTGCACAATAGTTAGGTGGCTTTCCTGTGAGCGAAATTACAATTATAGCATTCAACATTTAGCAATAGTCACGAACGTTCACGGAAATTACTGCTTCGTATACACTCTTACAGAACAATTAAAAAGAAGCTAGGGTTTGCTCTTCGTCCCTGCAATCTACAAACGGCGCGAGCCGGTTCAGCCCACCTCCTCCAAGATCAACTCGGCTTCTACTCTTTCTCTCGCCTAAATTATAATAAAACAAGTTTATTAGGTGCCCCTTTACTTTTACTTAGCAGATTAGCCATGCATTTATCTCAATTATTTTCATGATTACTTTTTAATTGATAACAGCGGCCATGACACATGGCGCCCAGCTTTCCTTAACACGCCTGTGATTGTCTAACACGATATCATTTTTTGTTCTGTTCTGAGCAAACGAAACTATAGGCTCGATTAACAGCCACTATTCGG
The DNA here is from genome assembly GCA_019787425.1 of Platygyra sinensis. Lineage (NCBI taxonomy): Eukaryota > Metazoa > Cnidaria > Anthozoa > Scleractinia > Merulinidae > Platygyra > Platygyra sinensis. Next base: position 2,406 of record JAHPZR010041573.1, on the reverse strand, counting down.
GAAAGGAGTCCGCGCTCCTTATTAGCAAACTTCTGATTGAGGACCTGGATTACGAGCTGTCTCTCGTTAACGTTTTGCTCGAAAATCCGTTGGGAAGAACGCAAAGAACACTAAACTCAACACACGCGCGCGGTGGGTCGTGAGCGTGCGAGCGTAATATGCGAAGCCGTGAGTCACTTGTGCTACTCGCATGTCACACTCGCAGTCACGCTTATTTTTCTTGCTTCGTTGCATTCTTCCCTACGGATTTCCCAGCAAAAGAGAGATTGCTCGCAGTCTATTCAGGGCATCAAAATCAACAATGTTTAGCTGCCCTCGTCGGTCTAGGCGTCTCTAGAGGAACGATGTTGTCGATGGAACGTTCCAAACCCGCGGACTTAGTTTTTCGGCCTGCCTCTCCTCACAAGCCCGTCTCTCTTACATGCTGGTTTTTTTTTTTTATATAAGAACGTCTAATTTTAGAGTTGAGGTTGAAAACGTTCTTAAGATGTTCTTAAATTTACATGGTACGTATACAAGGGGGCCACCAGCTTTCTACCATGAGTACATTGTCTCCAGTTTCAAAGTAACACCTTTAACTTTACAGTGATTGCGTTCTCGCTTATAGCAATTAAACTCCCAGATACTGACTGTTAAAAATAAACTGAACTAGTCACGATTTTTCAAGAGTATTAAACTAAAAGATAACTTTTCAATGTTTCTGTGATTAGAAGTTAAGCTTTTTTTGCGATAATTTATTAGGATAAATGAAATAAATGTTTATGTTTGTTTTAAACATTTTGTCATAATTTGTTGGGTACGAATCGACCAGAGGGTTGGGTACGACCAGAGGGTTGGGTACGAACTGATCGAAAGTGGGTACGAAACGTCTGGTAAGCGATGGAATAAAAGCAAGCATAAGCCCACAAGTACGCGTTGCGGACCTATTTTTCCAATGCGAGGACTGGAGCTATAATCAGGGAAAGAGCAACCGTCAGTGTGACAACAACTGTATTTTATTACCTTGTTTTTGTTGTTGTTGACTGGGCTACAAGAACGTACGTTATTTATAACATGGATAAAGGAAAACTAGAGTTAGAAGACATGAACTGAGTTAAAGTAACAGCAACAGATTTTCACTTTCGTTCCCAGGGCATTCCTGTGGAGTTCGAGGTTGACAGATTTTATGATCCCCACCCTAAGTACAACCACCATCACCCCTGCCCCTCCATCTTCTGCATTCATTTTAAGGTTAAGCCATTCTACACTGGCGACAAAGTCATAACAGTGCCATTTGACACATGTCATAACTTTGCAAATATTTGCAAGATTTCTAGGAATTTTTGCTACAAAAATTCTGACCCCCTCCTATCCAAGACATGATCGACCAACCACCACTCAAGTTTCCAATTTCTTATTTTTTAGATGCACATCAAATCAGGTAATAAGACCTGCTAAATGAGCTATAGTTCAGGGGTATATCTATGATATTTGAGAATTGATACATGTTGGAAGCTTTTCAGTTTCACAGTTTAAAGCAATTTCTCCCAAAATGCCTACCTCCTTCATAAGACATGGTTGACCAACCCCCACTCAAGTTTCTAGTTTCATATTTTTGAGACCTGCTAAATGTGCTATAGTTTAGGGGTATACCTAATGATATTTGAGAGTTGATACATGCTGAAGGTTTTCAGTTTCATAGTTTAAAGCAATTTCTCCCAAAATGCCTACCTCCTTCATGGCTGCTGATCTCAGTTCTTAAGGCTGTTCAGTGGCTTTCAAATGGTATATTGTACACGGGTGAAGAGTCTTTGCTGATTTGGGATACATGCTGAAGGTTTTCAGTTTCATAGTTTAAAGCTATTTCTCCCAAAATGCCTACCTCCTTCATAGCTGCTGATCTCAGTTCTTAAAGCTGTTCAGTGGCTTTCAAATGGTATATTGTACACGGGCAAAGAGTCTTTGCTGATTTGGGAAAAACTACTGTTTGCCTTAGCGGCGCACAACTATCTTAAAATAAGGTAGTACTCTAGCCCATATAACTAACATAAATGCTAACACAAGTGTATTGAATCAGAGGATATACATGTTTATTAAAACAGCTGGCTTAATATACAAGTCCATACAAAAAATAATTCATAAAAATAATTTAATACTTTACAAGACTAAGATTGTTATAATACATTGCAGTTATATGGCAATAAATATTCAGAATGCTCTTTTCGCTAGATTAATTCTTGGCACACACCACGCAGACAATCAATACCTTGTTTTCTCTAGCATTGGAAATAAGACCCTATCCCAAAATCTATTAAAGCAAATATACTGCAAATATTATTTTGCTCACTTTGAATACCTAAAATGTTCATAAAAGCCTTCAATTACAGTTGGGTTAAATTGCAGCAAATATGTGCAATGATATTTTAA
>JAHPZR010041569.1:17500-28149 GCA_019787425.1 Platygyra sinensis | reverse complement strand
TATCATAATGTACCACCCAAAAATGCTTCAAGTATGATGACAGCAACAAGAAGAAATTATGTACAATGTTTGTCAACATCATGTGTAATATGCCGGCGTGTGACAATATCTTCCGAAAACTTTCCGAACGAATGGCGAAAATTATCTCAAAGTGTGCTTATTATTTAATTATATATGTTGCATGTTCTCCACAAAATGCCATACGATAGGAGGAGGAAGGCTTACCGTTTGTCCCAGAAAAATTGGGAGGGGGTGTGCAGCCTGCTTCCCAAATCCCTTACCTTAGCTGTGACCAAAATCAGTTATATTCCCTATCCTATTTATGACCTGACCAAAAATTTAAAACCCTATTTATATTAATTCTGACTCATATATCAAAACCCTGTTTCTGACCAGTTCTCTAGTTCAGACCAATGTAAAATTAGCATAAACATAATTTGTGATGGGCTTTTGTTGATTTTCTTTTTGATAACGATGAAAAAGTGGCTTGTTGAAAACATACCCATATCAAGGCTAGAGTGCAAAAACCATACCCTTTTTATGATCAAGATGGCCGAAATCAACTTTAATTGATACCCTATTTATGACCAAAACAGCTTGAAAACCATACCCTTTGGGGTTGCGCATGCCTATATGTCCCAAATAAGGGAGTGCCCCCTCCCCGGGGGGTGTCATGCATTCTAACATTTTCTTATTTGAAGTAAGTAACTTCATTGTTCTGCTCTGTAATCCCTGATTATCATAAATTGGTTAATAGCCCCACATACATTCTTTTCACTATAACAAGTTAGCTGGTGATTTTAGCAAATCTGTGAATTATATACTTCCCAGGAAGCTTAGTGCAACAGGCAAGATTTTAAAATTCTGCCAAACTTAATGACATCATATTGCTCCAATATTAAAAAAAAACAAAAACAGTTATGTACCAGTGAGAATAAAAATTGTAAATCCCAACAATTATAACTTCTGAACAACAAAATATTTAATAATTACATTATATATTTTATTGAAAAATTTCCCTTTAAAAGAACTGTTCAATGTAATATTTTTAATGATCTGATCTCTACCATAAAAGGAATTTCCTGTGCTTTGTGCCCACTCCCCCTCTGTCCACTCCTACCACTTTTACATCTAGCATGTGTCTTTCTATCATTGGGCCTTATAATGTATGAATATTTACTGGACGTACTGTAGAATGACAAAGTATAAAAATATTTTTGGTGACATTAACATACCAGTTTCAAAATGTTTCTTCAACAATAACTGTTTTTTTTTGTTTTTTTTTTGTTTTTTGTTTTAAAAATAAATAAATAAACAGTACTAGTTCACATGTCTCTACTACAGCAACAGTCTCTTGTCCTAAAAATAAAACTATTTGTCTACCACACTTAGGGCGCGTTTGTTTGGGATATTCCGGAATAATCCTGGGAGCAGAATAGCCGGAATGGAAATCCAGGTATTCCGGAATGAGAATAGTTCCCAAACGAACGCTTACTCGCATTATTTCAATTATTCTAATTCCGGATTGATCCCAAACGAACGCGCCCTTAATGGTATCAATTGAAACAATCATTAACAAACAAACATACCAAAAAAAAACATTTTCCAGGAAAAAATGCCTATTTGCAAAGATCAGCAGATTGACTATTTCCTGTTGATTAACAATGTTCCCGATTTCGAAAAATGTCAATTCCCTTTCTGGGTAATAATGACAATCTTTTCTCTCTTTTTGAACTAAGTCAATCCCTTCTCAGTTACAAACATAACAATTGTGCCGGCACGTGTAGCCTACGAACAAAAGTATAAACTTTGCAAAGATCGCCAGATCGCAGGGTACTCAAGGGTGCAAACAATTCATACCATGAGGTTGCTCTAAGGAGCCTTTGATTATCATGCAGCAACAATGACGAAGGAGGGAAGGGGTGTCTAGCTTGAGAAAATGCAGTTTTAATCAAAACTATACACCTAATTCTCTACTTGCACAAATCCCATAATACACCTCTTTTATCCCCCGAAAAATTTGCATAGGCATTGTTTTATATTACTCTTGGGACATGTTCATGTCCCAGGAGAAATTGCAAACAACGAGTACGCAAAATTTGTTTGGGGGGGGGGGGGGGGGTAAAAGAGGTGCATTATGGTATTGTGCAAGCAGTGAATTGCAACATTCAAGAAATGAGGGGTGGCAGTATCTTTAAAATAATCCCTCACTGTGTTACCTATAGAGCTTTAAAAATTCCATGACTTGCCAGACCTGGAAAAAGAAGATCTATAATTCCCATGCAAACCCTGATCAGTGTTACTTAATTCCTATTTCCCTTTTTTTCTCTTTCAATTCATCCAGGCCTTGTTGATATTGCAATTAGATTTATTTTTAAACAGGAGGACTAAACAGAAAACAGAGAATACTGTGACATTCTCTCATTTTTATCTAAATAATTTGGATATTTGGGAATACAATCAATCACACAGTCAATGTTAAGGTCTCGGTAAATGAAAATTTTAGTACATTGCTCGATTTTGTTTGTTTTTTTTTTTTGGGGGGGGGGGGATTTTTGGCATGAGTGTGTCCTAAATTTTATTACGGCAGGAAAAGAAAATCAGAAAGTGCTTTTTAACCCTTCTAAAATGAGCCTTTTCTGTTTCCCGCCATAAGTTGTGTGCGAAAAGTGATTGACAGCCCCTGTCTATTGCGTGGCAAAACACTCAAGTGTCATATTTCAAGAGCGATAATTCAGAACATTCTGCTCTCTTCGGAAACTTACTCTTGTCGTGAATAGCTTAAAGATCTCGAGAAAACAAAATAAACGGCAAACGTATAAATGCCACGAACCGTAGGAGTCGTGTTTGGCCTGTCTATTTTAGTCACCATCATTGCGAAAAAATAAACCGCAAATGTACAAAAGCCACGAACCGTAGGAGTCGTGTTTGGCCTGTCTATCTTCTGATTTTATTCACCATCATTGCGAAATGGAGGATCAAAACCATGGTCTTGCCTAAACTAAACCGAACAATGGCATATATATATAACACGCAACACACTCATCAGACTTGCGCGTAAAGAGTTGAAATGGAATGGATTGAAATGCAAATTTAATTAATTGAGTTTCAATAGCCCTTTTCACGGTTAACCCTTCTCATTTGCATTACAATGAAATCTAGCATCTATGCGAGGCAATTTCGGGCTATTTTGCAGTTTTAGCCCGAAATTGCCTCGCATCCACGTAGAATTACATTGTAATGCAAATGAGAAAAGCTAACCGTGAAAAGGGCTATTAATTTCACTTCATTTATGTGAAGGGTTCTGTGGAAAAAGGGCGTTAGCTTTTTTTACTCAAGAGTGAACTTTGTCAGAAACGCTCCAAATTTCGCATGCAGTTTTGTTTCCGTGTGTCAAACAATGTTCTGCATGTTTTTTCCCTGAAGTTTGCTTCCTTTTTTAGATATTACGTATGCGAAAAAAACACATTTTTCCAAGGGCATCCTCTGGGGACCTTTTGTTGAATGAAAAACAAAAGAAACCTTTTGTTTCGCTAAGCGATAACGTCACTATAATACCTTAATCTCTTACTACTGCTTCGTTAGCGCAAGCGGATAAGGCGCTGAACGGGCCAGAATCGAATTTGTTTTGCCGTGACACGGGCTCGATACGAGGTCGGTCAATTTTTTTTTCGTTCTGTTCCTTTTCTTTTCTCAAAAATCAAGATATCTATTTTAAAAAAAACTGCATATACAGCAGGAATCTGGAGAGAATTTTTATACAGATTATTGTGACGTCAGACAACACGTGAATTTCGATCGAGCGTCAAAGCAAAGAGAAGTGATGCATGATGCAGTACAGCTCTTTCGACTAATATCTTAAGCATTGTTTTTAAGTACCTTGTCGCCTGCCTGGTGGTTGATAGGCATCATAAAGCCTTGATAAACTCGTAAGCCACCAGCACGTTTTAAAGAAGCAAAATGTGTTCTGTAACTTCCAACGCAACTCAGTGATATAAGCAGCAAGTTATCTTCGTTTGAAGTCAGGTCGATCCAGGCAGCAAAGTCTAAGAGCAGTTCTTGCCTGTCGCGAGTTGTGGCCCATTTGCCAAGCGTTGCTAGCATCAAAGTTTGGAAAGTGAGAACTGCGTTTCGACTTATAAAATTTGTCTTGCATCATCCTCCATGTTTACCCGCGCACGAGGTGTAACAGAACCTTCCCAGCATGCATTTTGATCACGTTCGGCAAGACAAGACAAGACTCATTAAATCACACTTTAACTGATTACAGAGCGTGTTTTTTCCTTTTTTACTTCAACATGATAATGGCCAACAAGAAGCGATCGATTGAAACATAGATCTGTGATCCAGGTTGCGTTGATTTTACTTCAAATCGGCATGATTTGTAGTGTTTTAAACTTCTGGGATCAGGGGCCATGCACGGCATGTAAGAAGACCTGTACGTTGCACAGAAGGGTTAATCTGTTAATCTGCCAGCCCTAAATTTTTTTAAGCTTATACGTTGCAGGCAGTTAAAATGAAATAGAGATCCTTGCTGTCACGCTTTAAAGTGAAATCAACATTTTAACCTATTTAAGCCCGAAATCGTCATTTTTGAGCTTACACGCTGCGTGAAATGGACATTTTGCTCTTTTTGAGTGAAATCAACATCTTTACTGTCACGCGTTACCATGAAATCAACACTTTAACCTTTCTAGGCCTGAAATCGACGTTTTTGAGCTTACGCGTTTGTGTGAAACGAACATTTTGCTCCTTTTTAAGTGAAATCTACATCTTTACTGTCACGCGGTAACGTGAACGTTTTTGAGTTTACGCGCTGCGTGAAATGAACAGTTTGCTCGTTTTGAAGTGAAATCAACATCCTTGCTGTCACGCTTTAACGTGAAATCAACATTTTACCCTACTTAGGCCTAAAATTGCTATTTTTGAGTTTACGCGCTGGGTGAAATGAACAGCTTGCTCGTTTTCAAGTGAAATCAACATCCTTGCTGTCACGCCTTAACGTGAAATAGCGTAAAGTTAACATTCGGCTGAAATTTGAGTGAAATTAACGTCTTTGTCGTCGCGCAATAACATGAAATAACAATGTTAAAGGTTTTAAAAACCTGAAATCAACATTTTTTAAGGTTACATCTTGATTGTTTTCCTCGGCCTAACATTGCGCTAACCCTAACGTGTCCTGACCTTAACTCTAACCTAATCCGAAGCGCTAACCCTAGTTTCGAACGGTAACCCTAACCCTAACTCTAATAAAACTGGAAACTCTTAACCCTAAGGGTTTAAGTCCTTGCCGTGGCGTCATAATGTGAAATCACAATTTTAAGTGTCTGTAAATGACCTGATATCAACATTGTCTAGCTTGCGCATTGCGTGAATTTAACAATTCGCTGTAATTTGAGTGAAATTAACGTCATTGCGGTCGCACGTTGACGTGAAATAAAAGTTTTAACGGTTTTAACCTGAAATCAACATTTTTAAGGTTACACGTTGCAAAAGATCAATATTTTGCTGGATTTTAAATGAAATTACCATCTTTGCGGTCACGTGCTACGTGACAACAAATACAGGTTTTTTTGCATACGTAATATCTCGAAAACGAAACAAACTTCAGCCAAAAAAACATGCAGAACATTGTCTAACGCACCTAAACAAAACTGCATGCGAAATTTGGAGCGTTTTTGACAAAGTTCATTTTAAGTTAAAAACCTAACGCCCTTTTTCCACCGAACCCTCCACTTTCTTTAGTTCTTTAAGTAGTGAAGGATATTTCTTTCTATAATTAAGTATCAAAACAAAGACAATGTCTCTTGGTGGATAGAGCGAAGTATATCCGTTTCATTCGCAGTAACTGAAGATTACTTACGAAATGACGAATCTAAGTTTGTTTTCAGTCTTAATAATACACATGGAAAAATAGTGCACCACTGCAAATTACACATCGTAATTCTGGATTATGATTTGCAGACAGAGAATGGGAAATTTTGTAGGCCAATGATCTTTTAAAGCAATGACAAAAATTTTGTACAGAAACTGAAAAAAGTTTTCTCAAATGCGAAAAAATGGCTTCAAGAAACATCTTCCGGCACTATTTCCACACGAATTTTTTCATGTTTGTATTATTGCCCTCGTAGGGTTTTGGCCCACACGGCCAAAACCCGAGGAGGCACCCTAGGAGCCCCCGCGTATAGAGAGAAAAATTTCGCTCTACCAGAAAAAAATCTCGATTTTTGAGAACACGGCTCGCAAAGGATTGCCGAAAGTTCGCTGGGGGGTCGAATAAACTAGCGAAGGATTCTGGGAGCGTGTTCTACACCATGTGGTTCTGAATTCCACATTTGGCAAGGTAAGGTTGTGTGTTAGCTTTCTCGATCAATTTAAGTTGATTATTTGAAAAACCGCTTTGAAGTTCATTCGATCCAGATTCTAAATTGTGGAAAATAGCATTGCTCATCGAGGTTTTTGACGAAACTTGCATAAATTTATTTATTTCATCGATCAACTGTCACTACTAGAAATTCGAGGCCAGTGTGGTTCAGTTGCCACTAGCCTGCGAACAGGCTCCCAGCGAGGTCGGAAAAAAAAATTCGGCGAGCGAGTGGGAGTCGGAGCGTCGTGACTCCGCGAGCTAAGCGAGTGGGACGCGGGGGAGCCTGTAGACATTGTTTTCAATGTACCGTTCCGCCCCTTGGTTATTAGCCTGTTACATATCTGTCAAGGAGGTAATTAAACCTGTCAAAATTGATGGGTTTCCCCACGCTGATGAATCGGCTTTTCATAACAATCTACCCAAATGGTAAATAAAATAGACAGGCCAAACACGACTCTTACGAGAAAAGGAGAAAACTAGAGCCGTTAGATCGTGCTAGGCGGCAAGCTTTAAGAGGTCTACAATCAGAACTGAGCCGAACAATGGAATATACAACACGCAACGCAGTCGACAGAATTGCGCGTAATGAGTTAAATTTAAATCCTGCGGTACTAGAACAATCAAAGGAGAAATAAACCTATACATCGCGCTCCAGGAACATAAGCTCGATCAGATAGCTGCAAGAAACATTAGCATTTCTCTAGACAAGCCTATAGCTTTCTCGAAGTAAAACTACGAAGGAAAACGTAGGAGGGCAAATATGACACCCGTGATAAGAATCTACCTACTGTACTTGCAAACAGTTGTAGCAGTTGTAATCATAGCCGGGCCCGGCGTCACAAAATAGAATGCGAGTAAGCAACACGTTCACGGTAAATGTCATATTTCGTCCATTCAAAGCAAATACTTGGAGACTTAAAAAGCAAATTTTGCAACAGAAATGAGCCAAAGCAATACACCAACACATGGCAAATTATAGAGGTGTCAAACTCAACGAAGCAACACGCAGATAACAGCGGAAATCACGCAGACCTATGACTTCTTAAAATGTGCCGCCTAGCACTATCTAACGACTCTAGTTTTCTCCTTATAACACAATACGAAATGCCTTTCATGAACAAGAATGAAGCGACAAAAAGGTCGAAAGACCGAAAAATAAACGGCAAATCTACAAATGGCACAAACCGTAGGAGTCGTGTTTGGCCTGTTTATTTTATTTACCATCATAGACGCGGCAACAATTGAAAAATTAGGCTCTTCCCGAAACCAGTCTGTAGAATTCCGAAAACATCGCGCTTCTACGCCACAGTTTCCAGGCATAGCTTCTGCTCACGTTTCAAACAAGAGATGTGACGAAAATGTTGCAAAGAATTGCTCAAAGCTGCTTCAAATTCGTCGTCAGTGAACTGTGCATTGCACACGGAAGCCGTTGTTGACGGTCTCGGCAAGAATTATGCTAATTTACAAGCAGTTGTCAAGATCTGTCAATTATTTGTGTCAGAGCTGTCAACAGTCACCGATTCAACCAATCAGATCTTGATACCAGGAGCTGGTATCATGGAACGGCGGCATCAATGGAATGTCTACAGGCTCCCCTGCGGACTCCCTCCTCACCAGACCGCTCTCGGCTCGTCCCGCTCACCCTAGACTACACTCGGCTATCTCGCCCTAAACCCAACCGAACCGGGAGCCTGTTCGCAGGCTAAGTTGCCACTTAATAGCTAAATACCCGGCAAAATACTCTTCCGATCGTCAGTTTTACCTTTGACATCTCGTTTATTTGGATCACGTATTTTTACCGCTGAGTAATCTTACGTGGCGTAGAGCCCATGTGACGGCTGGGTGACTGGCAGGGATGCAAATGTAAATGTTTGTGGCGTTTTCGTTGAGGACAAGAAGCTTTACTCTAATTTGCATATATGGCGACTGTAACGCGATACTTCTGGTTATATATCGGAAAAAATCTTGACTTCTGTTCTGCTTTCGAGATATGTTTGCTCGTATATCAAGACAAATGGCTTGTTTCAGTATCAAACTATAACAAAAGAGTGGTTTGATTTTTTTTTTCAGAATCCACTTCGTGAGAGTATTAAGTAAAGAATTCCATGTGATAGAATGAGTTAAACAGGTTGTGTTGGTTTAGTTAACTTACATGTAGTTGATTCTTTGGATCACATTTATGGTAAGATGCCTAAGTTACTTTGAACAGTATGAGTGATACAGTTTACAAAAAAAAATCAAAATTTTAGTTCATACAATAACGTTGAATAGTATTGTTTTCAATCAAAGCAGGGGCAGCTTTAGTGATAACTATTACTAGTCATACGGTTTTTTCTTGTTCAATTTGAAATTAATTTGTACTCGTGAGTTTTTCAAAACGCCGAAATTGCACTCGCCAAAGCGGCTCGTGCAATTTTAGCTTTTTGAAGAACTCACTCATGCAAATTAATTCCAAATTGAACTCGAAACCGTATGATTACCTATACTAATTCTCACCAGTTAGAAAAATGAATCTAAGTCATACCTTGATGTCTATGATTTGTTCAAACATTGAAGTTGAGATTCTAGCTTTCGAAGTAGGATTTTTCACTCCATTTATGTAGGTCGAGAATTTTTATTTTCATGTTTACATTAATTGTGCTAATTTAATTTTATTCTTCTCATCTTCCTCATCATCATCCTCAGGAAGATGAAGGTGCTTCTTTAAATTCCAACCAGAGCAACAAAACAGAAATTGGTCCTTCCACCAGTAATGTGCAGCAGAACGACATACTACCTGATGAAGATTTCCAGTTAAAAATTGATACAACAGCTGCTTTAACACTAAATGATATCACAGAAAAGGTTGAGGAGTGTTTACAGGGTCTGCAATTAAATGATGACGTCAAAGGCAAGGACGTCATTCTATCTGTGTGGGATTTTGCTGGACAAGACCTGTATTATGCTTCGCATTCTGTGTTCCTTTCTCGTAGAGCTGTTTATGTTTTGGTGCATAACCTTAGCAAGGATCTGAGTGCTCAAGCCGAACCTTCTGCCAAACAGGGGACTCTTGAAATTTTGCTGGAAAACACAACCAATCAGACAAATTTGGACAATTTGTTGTCCTGGCTAGTTTCTGTGCATTGTATTCGACCCACAACAGATGAAGTTTCTAGAGTCCAGGAGAAAAAAGGTACGCCGTACCTCTGCCCTCCAGTGTTTGTTGTAGGTACACATGCTGATAAACCTTTCAAAGACATCGGAGACACGGAAAAGTACATCAAACGGAGCATTTCAGGAAAGACATATGCGAAGCATGTTATCAGACCATTCTTTGCTGTTGATAACACCAGGTCAGTGAGTTACTATGGCATTCAAGCACTCCAGAATAGGATCTTGGAGGTGTTGAAACAGGAACCATACATGGGTGAAAAAGTACCGATCAGGTATGGAGCTTTAAATTAAAATGTTTACTTCACTGGTAGATGCTTGAGAATAATCTAATCATGTAGAAAAGCTCAGTAATAACAAGTTTTTGGAAACGGTTAGAAAGTCTCTGAATTGTGAAAACACTCCAGCCGTCAGATAAGAGCTAAGACCAATAATATTGACCCAAGATTTTAATTGGCCTAAAATTTATGTAGCAATAGAAGATCAAACCAATTGTGTGCGGGTCACCATGTGGGTTTCACTGTTACACTGTAGTAGTGCATCAAAATTTTCCATTTAATGATGCCAATTTTTATGTTTGTTCGGGAGTAATACATAGAAAATTATAGTAGGTCAACGCAAAGGAGGGGGAATCTGTTAAAATAGTACTGGGGAGGTGCAAAGCCCTGTATTGGGGCTTGAACGTTGTGATCTGGGGACTTATTGGGGTTAGAAATGCTTTAAAAGAGGTAAGAACATTGTTGGGGGGAGGGGGTTCACAAAGAATGTAAACCAGGATCCTCATGTTTATGTCATGGTAACAGTTGTATGCAGTTCAGACTATCTGCAAAAGACAAGGAGACTTTCGCTTTAATGGTGAGAGAAATGGAACTTTTTGGGGTTACGTTCTAGGCCGCTCGACTTCTTTTGGGTCCAGTTTAACCTGGTTACAGTGTTGGTTAAAAAAATATATGGTAAATCTTATCGTCACGATAAGACAGCCATTTTACTAATATTATCCCAACAATATTGCATATACATGTACCAAGAAGTCTGCATTATTTGGATAATGTTGTCTTTCTTAGGTGGTTCCACTTCCAGAAAGTTATTGAAGCATTGGTGGCGAAGGAAATCTATTACATGAAGCTCAACC